>CAJHQQ010000936.1:0-129471 GCA_905132885.1 Moricandia moricandioides | reverse complement strand
GGAAAATGTGTTTTTTTAGTTATGGTTTAAAATGCATTTTTCTGTTTTGGTAGGAAAATGTGTGTTTTGCATTTTTGGCGAAAAAATTTGGTTTTACAGTCTTTGGCGAAAAATGTGTTTTGTGGTTTTTGAAATAATGTGTTTTTGCGGGAATATGTGTTTTTGAATTTTTGGCGGAAAAATGCGTTTATGCGGTTTTTGGCGGAAAATGGAGTTTTGCGGGAAAATGCATTTTTGTGGTCTTAGTGAGACAATGCATTTTTGCATTTTTGGTGGGAAAGTGTGTTTTTGCGGTTTCGGAGGAAAAATGTATTTTTGCGGTTTCACGGGATAAATGAGTTTTTCTGGTTTTGGCGGGAAAATAGGTTTTTTGCGTTTTTGGTGGAAAATTCTTTTTTGCGTTTTTGGAGGAAAATATGTTTTTGTGGTTTTGGAGGAAAAATGCGTTTTTATGGTTTTGTCATTTTTCGTGAGTGAAAAATGATATTACATTTATGTTTGGAATTTGTCAATTATACCAGGAATATAATAGATATTATACTATTTTGCATAAGGTTTAATTTGGTTTATCTCACTGATTTTAAAAGTTAAGCTTAAATTTATTAAACTCATGGAGATGAGAAATTAAGATGACTTGTAATTTAAAGTCCAAACGAACAAAAATCTTATCTTCAGTTTGAAGGCTCATCTTGATGGTAAAACAAACAGATCCTTATTTGATTTTCATATAAATAGTTCTTTTATGCCTCGTATACAAATTTTGATATTGAATAACTTTGAGTTTTTACATCTAAACGAGCTTTTATAGTACAGAAAATAATATTTCTAAACCAAAACTTTTGCTAAAACAAAAGCACTCGAAAGAGTATTCTCAAACTCTAGTTTATGAATATTTTTAGAATTACTAAATCTAATTCTATCTAAGCTTTTGTTACATCAGTATTACAATGTGGTTCTAATCGTCCCATTTACATATAGTAGTTCCAAGTATTCTTAGTCATTCGAATTACATATAGTAGTCATATTAGTCTTAATAGTTCGAAATATCACAAGTTACTCAACTCTAACAATAGTACCTAATAGTTTAAAACACGAAATACGTTAGTCAAAACTATTTCCACATTCAAATCATTCATACATGCGTCCCGTTCACATGACAATTTCTTTCTGTGACATTTTTAACATTCTCATGCATCTCACAGCTTATGATGGTTCAACCTTCTATAAAGACTGTTCACATCATCAACACCATCTTACCAGTTAGCATCTTTCTTGGTAGCATCTTATATCATATGCTTTTCTTTCACTAGTATCTAATACTATTATCTTAGTATTTTTTTAGTTGTTCAAGTAGAACTTATTTTACATAGTTGTACCATTTTAGTAATACTAGATTTATTTTAGTAGTACTAGTTGTCCCACTAATACCCAAAATTTTCCATTTTCCATTTTCCATTTATTTTAACATTTCCGAACGACATGATATGCATTAAATAACTATAAATACTCCATAATGTATATTTTAAAAAATTTACACAAATTAAGAAAAATTTAAATATTTGACAATAATGTATTAAGTTTTTAAAATATAAACAAATTTCCATTAATTTTATCCAATAGCAATTAAATAAATCTAAAATTGTTGACTAATATTTTTTTGGAAATTTTAAATTCATTATTAAAATACATAGAAAATTAAAATATTATTCAATTAAAAATAAGTGAAATGTGCTAAAATATACATTATTTAGAAACAGAGAGAGTATTTTTTAACACCAATATAACGTCTTAGTTTGCTTTAAAATTATGTTAAATATCTCAATTATCTTTAGACGAGATATAACATCTCTTATTATTCATCAATGTAATTTTTTGGTTTTGCTAGGAAAATGAAATTTTGTGGTTTTGATGGGAAAATGCGGTTTTTTGGTTTGAAGACATGTGTTTACGATTTTGGCGGAAAAAACGTTTTGCGGTCTTGGCAAGAAAATGCGTTTTTACAGGAAAATATATTTTTGTGGTTTTTTGCAGAAAATGTGTTTTGCAGTTTTGATGGCAAAATGTGTTTTTTTTGCGGTTTTAGTGGCAAAATGCGTGTTTACAGTTTTTGAGGGAAATGCGTTTTTGCGGTTATGGCAAGAAAATGAGTTTTTGTGGTTTTGGTAGGAAAATGTATTTTTGCGGTTTTTGTTAGAAAATGCATTTTTTGCAGTTTTGGTGGGAAAATGTGTTTTACGTTTTTTGCGGGAAAATACGTTTTTATTTTTTTTTGCAGGAAAATGTGTTTTTACGTTTTTTAACGAGAAATTGAATTTCAGTTTTTTTTATAAAAAATGTGTTTTTGCGGTTTTGACGGGAATATGGTTTTGTTTTAGGCGGGAAATGCGTATTTGCATTTTTGGCGGGAAAATGAGTTTTTGTGTTTTAGGTAGGAAAATGTGTTTTTGTAGTTATGGTTTAAAATGCATTTTTCTGTTTTTGTAGGAAAATGTGTGTTTTGCATTTTTGGCGGAAAATGGAGTTTTGCGGGAAAATGCATTTTTGTGGTTTTAGTGAGACATTGCATTTTTGCATTTTTTGTGGGAAAATGTGTTTTTGCGGTTTCTGAGGAAAATGAGTTTTTGTGGTTTTGGCGGGAAAATATTTTTTTTTTGCATTTTTGGTGGAAAATTCATTTTGCGTTTTTGGCGAAAAATATGTTTTTGTGGTTTTGGAAGAAAAAATGCGTTTTTGTGGTTTTGTCATTTTTCGTGAGTGAAAAATGATATTACATTTATGTTTGTAAATTGTCAATTATACCAGGAGTATAATAGATATTATACTATTTTGCATAACCATCTCTATCGAGATGGATAAATTTGGTTTATCTTACTGATTTTAAAAGTTAAGCTTATATTTATTAAACTCATCGAGATGAGAAATTCAGATGACTTGTAATTTATAGTCTAAACGAACAAAAATCTTATCTTCAACTTGATGGCTCATCTGGATTGTGAAACGAACAAATCCTTATTTTATTTTCATATAAATAGTTTTCATATGAATAACTTTGAGTTTTACATCTAAACGAGCTTTTATAATACAGAAAATAATATTTCTAAACCAAAACTTTTGCTAAAATAAAAGCACTGAAAAGAGTATTCTCAAACTCTAGTTTATGAATATTTTTAGAATTACTAAGTCTAATTCTATCTAAGCTTTTGTTACATCAGTATTACAATGTGGTTCTAGTTGTCCCATTTACATATAGTAGTTCCAATTATTCTTAGTCATTCGAATTACATATAGTAGTCATATTAGTATTAATAGGTTCGAAATATGTCAAGTTACCCAACTCTGGCAATAGTACCTAATAGTTTAAAACACGAAATAAGTTACTCAAACTATTTCCACATTCAAATCATTCATACATGCTTCCGTTCACATGACAATTTCTTTCTGTGACATTTTTAACATTCTCATGTTCAACTCTATAAAGACTGTTCACATCATCAACACCATCTTTACCAGTAGTATCTTTCTTGGTAGCATCTTTATCATATGCTTTTCTTTCACTAGTATCTAATACTATTATCTTAGTATTTTTTTAGTTGTTCAAGTAGAACTTATTTTACATAGTTGTACCATTTTAGTAATACTAGATTTATTTTAGTAGTACTAGTTGTCCCACTAATACCCAAAATTTTCCATTTTCCATTTATTTTAACATTTCTGAACGACATGATATGCATTAAATAACTATAAATACTCCATAATGTATATTTTAAAAAATTTACACAAATTAAGAAAAATTTAATATTTGACTATAATGTATTAAGTTTTTAAAATATAACAAATTTCCATAAATTTTAACCAATAGCAATTAAATAAATCTAAAATTGTTGACTAATATTTTTTTGGAAATTGTAAATTCATTATTAAAAATACATAGAAAATTAAAACATTATTCAATTAAAAATAAGTGAAATGTGCTAAAATATACATTATTTAGAAACAGAGAGAGTATTTTTTAACACCAATATAACGTCTTAGTTTGCTTTAAAATTATGTTAAATATCTCAATTATCTTTAAACGAGATATAACATCTCTTATTATTCATCAATGTAAACTTTTGGTGTTGCTAGGAAAATGAAATTTTGCGGTTTTGGTGGGAAATGCGGTTTTTTGGTTTGAAGACATGTGTTTACGATTTTGGCGGAAAAAACGTTTTGCGGTCTTGGCAAGAAAATGCGTTTTTACAGGAAAATATATTTTTGCGGTTTTTGCAGAAAATGTGTTTTGCAGTTTTGATGGCAAAATGTGTTTTTTTTTGCTGTTTAAGTGGCAAAATGCGTGTTTACAGTTTTTGAGGGAAATGCGTTTTTGCGGTTATGGCAAGAAAATGAGTTTTTGTGGTTTTGGTTAGAAAATGCATTTTTGCAGTTTTGGTGGGAAAATGTGTTTTACGTTTTTTGCGGGAAAATACGTTTTTACTTCTTTTTTTTTGCGGGAAAATGTGTTTTTTACGTTTTTTAACGAGAAATTGAATTTTCAGTTTTTTTTATAAAAAATGTGTTTTTGCGGTTTTGAGGTTTTGTTTTAGGCGGGAAATGCGTATTTGCATTTTTGGCGGGAAAATGAGTTTTTGTGTTTTAGGTAGGAAAATGTGTGTTTTGCATTTTTGGCGGAAAATGGAGTTTTGCGGGAAAATGCATTTTTGTGGTTTTAGTGAGACATTGCATTTTTGCATTTTTTGTGGGAAAATGTGTTTTTGCGGTTTCTGAGGGAAAATGAGTTTTTGTGGTTTTGGCGGGAAAATATATTTTTTTTTGCATTTTTGGTGGAAAATTCATTTTTGCGTTTTTGGCGAAAAATATGTTTTTGTGGTTTTGGAGGAAAAATGCGTTTTTGTGGTTTTGTCATTTTTCGTGAGTGAAAAATGATATTACATTTATGTTTGTAAATTGTCAATTATACCAGGAGTATAATATATATTATACTATTTTGCATAACCATCTCTATCGAGATGGATAAATTTGGTTTATCTTACTGATTTTAAAAGTTAAGCTTATATTTATTAAACTCATCGAGATGAGAAATTCAGATGACTTGTAATTTATAGTCTAAACGAACAAAATCTTATCTTCAACTTGATGGCTCATCTGGATTGTGAAACGAACAAATCCTTATTTGATTTTCATATAAATAGTTTTCATATGAATAACTTTGAGTTTTACATCTAAACGAGCTTTTATAATACAGAAAATAATATTTCTAAACCAAAACTTGTGCTAAAATAAAAGCACTGAAAAGAGTATTCTCAAACTCTAGTTTGTGAATATTTTTAGAATTACTAAGTCTAATTCTATCTAAGCTTTTGTTACATCAGTATTACAATGTGGTTCTAGTTGTCCCATTTACATATAGTACTTCCAAGTATTCTTAGTCATTCGAATTACATATAGTAGTCATATTAGTATTAATAGGTTCGAAATATGTCAAGTTACTCAACTTTGGCAATAGTACCTAATAGTTTAAAACACGAAATAAGTTACTCAAAACTATTTCCGCATTCAAATCATTCATACATGCGTCCGTTCACATGACAATTTCTTTCTGTGACATTTTTAACATTCTCATGCATCTCACAGCTTATGATGGTTCAACTCTATAAAGACTGTTAACATCATCAACACCATCTTTACCAGTAGCATCTTTCTTGGTAGCATCTTTATCATATGCTTCTCTTTCGCTAGTATCTAATACTATTATCTTAGTATTTTCTAGTTGTTCAAGTAGAACTTATTTTACATAGTTGTACCATTTTAGTAATACTAGATTTATTTTAGTAGTACTAGTTGTCCCACTAATACCCAAAATTTTCCATTTTCCATTTATTTTAACATTTCCGAACGACATGATATGCATTAAATAACTATAAATACTCCATAATGTATATTTTAAAAAATTTACACAAATTAAGAAAAAGTTAATATTTGACAATAATGTATTAAGTTTTTAAAATATAACAAATTTCCATAAATTTTAACCAATAGCAATTAAATAAATCTAAAATTGTTGACTAATATTTTTTTGGAAATTGATAATTCATTATTAAAAATACATAGAAAATTAAAACATTATTCAATTAAAAATAAGTGAAATGTGCTAAAATATACATTATTTAGAAACAGAGAGAGTATTTTTTAACACCAATATAACGTCTTAGTTTGCTTTAAAATTATGTTAAATATCTCAATTATCTTTAAACGAGATATAACATCTCTTATTATTCATCAATGTAAACTTTTGGTGTTGCTAGGAAAATGAAATTTTGCGGTTTTGGTGGGAAATGCGGTTTTTTGGTTTGAAGACATGTGTTTACGATTTTGGCGGAAAAAACGTTTTGCGGTCTTGGCAAGAAAATGCGTTTTTACAGGAAAATATATTTTTGCGGTTTTTGCAGAAAATGTGTTTTGCAGTTTTGATGGCAAAATGTGTTTTTTTTTGCGGTTTTAGTGGCAAAATGCGTGTTTACAGTTTTTGAGGGAAATGCGTTTTTGCGGTTATGGCAAGAAAATGAGTTTTTGTGGTTTTGGTAGGAAAATGTATTTTTGCGGTTTTTGTTAGAAAATGCATTTTTGCAGTTTTGGTGGGAAAATGTGTTTTACGTTTTTTGCGGGAAAATACGTTTTTACTTTTTTTTTGCAGGAAAATGTGTTTTTTACGTTTTTTAACGAGAAATTGAATTTTCAGTTTTTTTTATAAAAAATGTGTTTTTGCGGTTTTGAGGTTTTGTTTTAGGCGGGAAATGCGTATTTGCATTTTTGGCGGGAAAATGAGTTTTTGTGTTTTAGGTAGGAAAATGTGTTTTTGTAGTTATGGTTTAAAATGCATTTTTCTGTTTTTGTAGGAAAATGTGTGTTTTGCATTTTTGGCGGAAAATGGAGTTTTGCGGGAAAATGCATTTTTGTGGTTTTAGTGAGACATTGCATTTTTGCATTTTTTGTGGGAAAATGTGTTTTTGCGGTTTCTGAGGGAAAATGAGTTTTTGTGGTTTTGGCGGGAAAATATATTTTTTTTGCATTTTTGGTGGAAAATTCATTTTTGCGTTTTTGGCGAAAAATATGTTTTTGTGGTTTTGGAGGAAAAATGCGTTTTTGTGGTTTTGTCATTTTTCGTGAGTGAAAAATGATATTACATTTATGTTTGTAAATTGTCAATTATACCAGGAGTATAATATATATTATACTATTTTGCATAACCATCTCTATCGAGATGGATAAATTTGGTTTATCTTACTGATTTTAAAAGTTAAGCTTATATTTATTAAACTCATCGAGATGAGAAATTCAGATGACTTGTAATTTATAGTCTAAACGAACAAAAATCTTATCTTCAACTTGATGGCTCATCTGGATTGTGAAACGAACAAATCCTTATTTTATTTTCATATAAATAGTTTTCATATGAATAACTTTGAGTTTTTACATCTAAACGAGCTTTTATAATACAGAAAATAATATTTCTAAACCAAAACTTTTGCTAAAATAAAAGTACTGAAAAGAGTATTCTCAAACTCTAGTTTATGAATATTTTTAGAATTACTAAGTCTAATTCTATCTAAGCTTTTGTTACATCAGTATTACAATGTGGTTCTAGTTGTCCCATTTACATATAGTACTTCCAAGTATTCTTAGTCATTCGAATTACATATAGTAGTCATATTAGTCTTAATAGTTCGAAATATGACAAGTTACTCAACTCTGGCAATAGTACCTAATAGTTTAAAACACGAAATAAGTTACTCAAAACTATTTCCACATTCAAATCATTCATACATGCGTCCCGTTCACATGACAATTTCTTTCTGTGACATTTTTAACATTCTCATGTTCAACTCTATAAAGACTGTTCACATCATCAACACCATCTTTACCAGTAGCATCTTTCTTGGTAGCATCTTTATCATATGCTTTTCTTTCACTAGTATCTAATACTATTATCTTAGTATTTTCTAGTTGTTCAAGTAGAACTTATTTTACATAGTTGTACCATTTTAGTAATACTAGATTTATTTTAGTAGTACTAGTTGTCCCACTAATACCCAAAATTTTCCATTTTCCATTTTCCATTTATTTTAACATTTCCGAACGACATGATATGCATTAAATAACTATAAATACTCCATAATGTATATTTTAAAAAATTTACACAAATTAAGAAAAAATTAATATTTGACAATAAATGTATTAAGTTTTTAAAATATAACCAATAGCAATTAAATAAATCTAAAATTGTTGACTAATATTTTTTTGGAAATTGTAAATTCATTATTAAAAATACATAGAAAATTAAAATATTATTCAATTAAAAATAAGTGAAATGTGCTAAAATATACATTATTTAGAAACAGAGAGAGTATTTTTTAACACCAATATAACGTCTTAGTTTGCTTTAAAATTATGTTAAATATCTCAATTATCTTTAAACGAGATATAACATCTCTTATTATTCATCAATGTAAACTTTTGGTGTTGCTAGGAAAATGAAATTTTGCGGTTTTGGTGGGAAATGCGGTTTTTTGGTTTGAAGACATGTGTTTACGATTTTGGCGGAAAAAACGTTTTGCGGTCTTGGCAAGAAAATGCGTTTTTATAGGAAAATATATTTTTGCGGTTTTTGCAGAAAATGTGTTTTGCAGTTTTGATGGCAAAATGTATTTTTTTTTGTAGTTTTAGTGGCAAAATGCGTGTTTACAGTTTTTGAGGGAAATGCGTTTTTGCGGTTATGGCAAGAAAATGAGTTTTTGTGGTTTTGGTAGGAAAATGTATTTTTGCGGTTTTGGTTAGAAAATGCATTTTTGCAGTTTTGGTGGGAAAATGTGTTTTACGTTTTTTGCGGGAAAATACGTTTTTACTTCTTTTTTTTTGCGGGAAAATGTGTTTTTTACGTTTTTTAACGAGAAAATGCATTTTCAGTTTTTTTTTTTTGAAAATGTGTTTTTGCGGTTTTGACGGGAATATGGTTTTGTTTTAGGCTGGAAATGCGTATTTGCATTTTTGGCGGGAAAATGAGTTTTTGTGTTTTAGGTAGGAAAATGTGTTTTTGTAGTTATGGTTTAAAATGCATTTTTCTGTTTTGGTAGGAAAATGTGTGTTTTGCATTTTTGGCGGAAAAAAATGGTTTTACAGTCTTTGGCGAAAAATGTGTTTTGGCGGGAATATGTGTTTTTGCGTTTTTGGCGGGAAAATGCGTTTATGCGGTTTTTGGCGGAAAATGGAGTTTTGCGGGAAAATGCATTTTTGTGGTTTTAGTGAGACAATGCATTTTTGGTGGGAAAATCTGTTTTTGCGGTTTCGGAGGGAAAAAGAGTTTTTGTGGTTTTGGCGGGAAAATATTTTTTTTTTTTGCGTTTTTGGCGAAAAATATGTTTTTGTGGTTATGGAAGAAAAATGCGTTTTTTTTTGGTTTTGTCATTTTTCGTGAGTGAAAAAATGATATTACATTTATGTTTGTAAATTGTCAATTATACCAGGAGTATAATATATATTATACTATTTTGCATAACCATCTCTATCGAGATGGATTAATTTGGTTTATCTCACTGATTTTAAAATTTAAGCTTAAATTTATTAAACTCATCGAGATGAGAAATTCAGATGACTTGTAATTTAAAGTCTAAACGAACAAAAATCTTATCTTCAACTTGATGGCTCATCTGGATTGTGAAACGAACAAATCCTTATTTGATTTTCATATAAATAGTTTTCATATGAATAACTTTGAGTTTTTACATCTAAACGAGCTTTTATAATACAGAAAATAATATTTCTAAACCAAAACTTGTGCTAAAATAAAAGCACTGAAAAGAGTATTCTCAAACTCTAGTTTGTGAATATTTTTAGAATTACTAAGTCTAATTCTATCTAAGCTTTTGTTACATCAGTATTACAATGTGGTTCTAGTTGTCCCATTTACATATAGTAGTTCCAATTATTCTTAGTCATTCGAATTACATATAGTAGTCATATTAGTATTAATAGGTTCGAAATATGTCAAGTTACTCAACTTTGGCAATAGTACCTAATAGTTTAAAACACGAAATAAGTTACTCAAAACTATTTCCACATTCAAATCATTCATACATGCTTCCGTTCACATGACAATTTCTTTCTGTGACATTTTTAATATTCTCATGCATCTCACAGCTTATGATGGTTCAACTCTATAAAGACTGTTCACATCATCAACACCATCTTTACCAGTAGCATCTTTCTTGGTAGCATCTTTATCATATGCTTCTCTTTCACTAGTATCTAATACTATTATCTTAGTATTTTCTAGTTGTTCAAGTAGAACTTATTTTACATAGTTGTACCATTTTAGTAATACTAGATTTATTTTAGTAGTACTAGTTGTCCCACTAATACCCTAAATTGTCCATTTTCCATTTATTTTAACATTTCCGAACGACGTGATATGCATTAAATAACTATAAATACTCCATAATGTATATTTTAAAAAATTTACACAAATTAAGAAAAAGTTAATATTTGACAATAATGTATTAAGTTTTTAAAATATAACAAATTTCCATAAATTTTAACCAATAGCAATTAAATAAATCTAAAATTGTTGACTAATATTTTTTTGGAAATTGATAATTCATTATTAAAAATACATAGAAAATTAAAACATTATTCAATTAAAAATAAGTGAAATGGGTTAAAATATACATTATTTAGAAACAAATGGAGTATTTTTTAACACCAATATAACGTCTTTTTTTGGGTCAAAACACCAATATAACGTCTTAGTTTGCTTTAAAATTATGTTAAATATCTCAATTATCTTTAAACTAGATATAACATCTCTTATTATGCATCAATGTAAATTTCTCTTGGTAGCACAAATTATTTATGTAATACCAATTGTTTAATTAATGTCTATAAGTTTTTAATTCACTTATAAATTCATGATTTATAACGATATATTATTTATTCAACTACAAAAATTCTTTTTAAATAGAAATGTAAGATACACAAAATTTAGAAAACATATATAATAAAAAGTAAAAATATAATATATTAAATGTAATATAAACTTAAATTTATATGAAATAATATGTACTTCATTCATTTTATGAATAATGTCAATTTTATGGCTTTCACACAGATTTAAAAAAATAATTCAAATTTATTTACTTTTCTAATAAGTATATCTATTTATCCATACATTTTATGTTAAGTAAATTATTTATAAAGAGCATTTTGTAAATAATTTTAAACTCAAAATAATATAAATTATATTAGAATTTTAAAATGACACTATATAAATAAAAAGGGTAAAAATAATACCTTTTATGAAATAGAAAATATTATTTTATAGATTATGTAATTTTTAATTAAATTATAAATATTGAATAGAAAAATAAATTAAATACATTAATTTACATTTAAAGACTTTTAAGTAAAATAACTACGCAAAACTAATTTAAAAAAAAATTATATAAATATTTTATTATTAAATTTAAGTGGCGATTAAATTAAATAGGGTAATTTTCTTAAATAATTATTTTTTAAATTTTGTCACAAAATAGTACTCAAGAAAAAATGACTGTTTATTTTGAAAGTTATAATTTTATTTTTATTTTTTAAAATTTAAAATTTTACCTCTAAAAATTTACCTCATAACTCTAGATCTAAGTTTAAATTAGTTAATCAAAAATATATAAATGTGTATTTATACTTTTTAATAAATTATATTTTGATTATTTTTTCTTTAAAAATTATTTTTACGACTATAATTGTTTTTAGAGCTGTCTTAGGATATTTTTAGTGATAAAATATTGTTAAGATGATATCTGAATATTATGCATCAGAAGCAAAAGCGAATCAGAGATCTAAAGAGCTCCGATGGTTCCTAAGATCACAACAATGGCAGTCGCTAGACCTCTCTGCTCACTCTCTTACTTATTCCTTTCCCTCTCCATCGTCTCGCTTCTCTTCTTCTTCTTCTTCTCAAACTCCTTATATCCGATCCAATTCTAAGATCTCACACGATACCTTCCAAACGGGCATCAATGTCTTCGTAGCTGAGCTTCCGAGATCCCTTAACTACGGTCTCCTCGACAAGTACTGGTCATCTTCTCCAGATTCACGCATACCCAGCGACCCGGATCACCCGACCCGGAAAACCAATTCAGCCAAACGGGGTAAGTACCCACCGTACCCGGAGAATCCGCTGATCAAGCAGTACAGCGCCGAGTACTGGATCATGGGAGACCTCGAGACTCCACCGGAGAAACGAATCGGATCTTTCGCGAGAAGGGTTTTCAGTGAATCCGAAGCTGATGTAGTGTTGGTGCCCTTCTTCGCGACTCTGAGCGCGGAGATGGAGCTTGGAAATGGCAAAGGCTCCTCCTTTAGGAAGAGATCTGGAAACGAAGATTATCAGAGGCAGAGACAAGTTGTTGACTTTTTGAAGAACACTCAAGCTTGGAAGCGTTCTGGTGGACGTGATCACGTTTTTGTTCTAACGGGTACCAAATCTTGATTTGAGAATCTACATCTTGTGTGAGACTTGAATGAAGTTGGATGTATCTGTTCTTCAGGTTAGTTAAATGTTCTTTGGCAGACCCTGTTGCAATGTGGCATGTTCGTGAGGAGATTGCTCTCTCTATTCTACTTGTGGTGGATTTTGGAGGATGGTTCAGGCAAGATTCTAAGTCTTTCAACGGCACTAGCTTGCCTGAGAGGATTCAGCATACGCAAGTCTCTGTCATTAAGGATGTGATTGTTCCATACACGCATCTTCTCCCTAGCCTAGATTTGTCTCACAACCAAAGACGTCACAGTCTTCTTTATTTCAAAGGCGCTAAGCACAGACATCGGGTAACTTCTTTTATCCCAATCATTATTAATTAGTTCATTTGATACACTCTTCATAGCAAATGTTAAACTTGACAGGGAGGGTTGATTAGAGAAAAGCTATGGGACTTGCTGGTGGATGAACACGACGTTGTCATGGAAGAAGGTTTCCCTAATGCAACGGGAAGAGAAGAGTCGATAAGAGGGATGAGAAACTCAGAGTTCTGCCTGCATCCAGCAGGTGACACTCCCACTTCATGCCGTCTCTTTGACGCCATACAAAGCCTATGCATCCCTGTGATTGTCAGCGACAACATAGAGCTCCCCTTTGAAGGAATCATAGATTACTCAGAATTCTCCGTCTTCGTCTCTGTAAGCGATGCGTTAACACCTAAGTGGTTGGCTAATCATCTCAGAAGGTTTTCCGAAAGAGACAAGGAAACATTCAGAAGTGGAATGGCCAAGGTTCAGTCAGTTTTTGCGTATGATAATGGCCAAGCGGATGGGATTGGACCGATTCAACCGGAGGGTGCGGTGAATCACATATGGAAGAAGGTTCAGCAGAAAGTGGCAATGGTGAAAGAAGCAGTGATTAGGGACAGAAGAAAACCAGTTGGTACTTCTGTTCCTCTTCGCTGTCAATGTATCTGAACTGTGCAAAGTTTTTTTCTTTTTTCTTTTTTCTTTGGTTACGAACAATGTTACGTTCTTTGAATGGTAAAATGACATATTACAACTACAGTATAAGTGTATATCCGCTGTTGTTCTCACCCCTAATAACTGCGTATTTTCCCATTCTTTTAGCCAGAGAATTGACACCAAATATTACAAAAAAAAAAAAAAAAACTTATACAAACTCAACTGACACTTGTCTTTTTGGTACAGACTTCCACATGCTTGAGTCTCCCTTTCGATGAATGTATAAATAAAAAAAAGAAACAGAGACAATCCAAACACTAAATCCACCCCCCAGAAACTTTGCTAAAAACTGCAAAATAACAGGGTGAATTAACAACTGGACCTGTCTCTATTTACATATCAAATGAAAGAATCATAAAAACGAGATTTGATTTTTTTTTGTTTAGTTATTATAATCAAATAACAATAGGCTTAATATATTTTCAAGCTTTGGTTTTTGTCCTTCAAGAGTCACTCTCCTTGGTTTGAACACACCATTGGTCAGGGACGCATAAGAAATGAGCCTTCATGAATTTCCTGAACCTCGTCTTGTAATCAATAGGGCTGATCACTGTCGGCTGCACATTCTTCGGAACCACCAAAGACGATTTCACCCACGTCTCTAACTGCTTGTCCCATGTGTATTGCCTTAAGTAGTCTATGATCCCACACACTAGCTCATGACTCTCATCATCTACTCCAACCAGCAACGAGTAGTCCATCACGTTTATACTCTGCATATTTTGTTGTCCATTTTTATTATAAGTGGTTTGTTGTGTAACACAACATAAACTGAACATAGAAAGTGATGGACAGAAAAAGAACTCACGGTTAGGAAGGCTGTGTCGTTGTAAACCGCTCTTTGGAGATTCTGTTTTGATGTTTTGCTAACGTAAAGGGGGGATTTGTTTATGTCGTTGACAAAGTTCTGATCCAATAGAACATCCTCCGCGCCATCAGTAGATGTGGCCGTAAACCGAGCGTGTAGAGCACCTTTGAGATCGTACTGACGAGTAATTTTTCTGCCAAAACTGAGATTCTCCATCACCATCAGGTCGTGCCTTATCTCTTTCCCGCTCTTTGGCTGCCTTACAGTTACCTGAAAAAAAATAGCGTTCAAAGATCCTTCCTTCAACTAAAGTCCTATCCGTTTATTTAAGGATTAAGCAAAATGCTAATGGTGGAATGGTTTACCTGATAGATCCCGAGAACTTTGGCAAGACAAGTCTGGTTGCCTAGATCATATGACTCCTTCATGTATTTGAAATACTCCGGAGCAAACGTCACAAATGATTCGTACTCTGTCTTCTTGATCTCTTTCACAATGAACCTATCATCCAAAGTCTTAGCGAACACTGACTTACTCTTCCCGCCCTTAGCATCCCACGGCTTACAGCGGCTAAGTGAAGCAATATAATCAAGCTCAGAGGAGCAACAACTCTTTCTGAGGTCGCGGAAATCATCTGCATATAGGCACACAATGGAGTATTTGGGTTTTCCAACTGATTTGAGTAACCCAAAAGTAACAAGGACCTCTGGAGGTGGTATTTCCAACCGACTCGTACTCTCACTTGAATAACGAGAAACCTCACGGTCAACCGTTTGCTTATAATCTTGATCTTTATCCAGGAACCCTTCAAGAGATCCATGTAGGCACCTTGAAAGAGGCAATCTGCTATCAGCATTGCTCAGATGGGCAAGCGCACAAGCAATTAGGCTCGAGACCTCGTCTTCATAGTCTGACACGATAAATTCTTCATCCCTCAAAGAGATCCGCAGACGAGAACCTTCCTCAGTGATTATTTGGTTCACCGCGTGTAGGTTTTCTTGGGTGAAATTGTTAACATACTCAAATTTCAACAAGTATTCCTTCTCCACATCGACAATAGGCTTTGATCGTAGATCTTCAAATGGCAACCAGAACCATTCATCCCAGCCTAAGATGTGTGACCCATTAGAGGCAGCAACCTTACCATCCGGTGAATCTCCACTCTCTGGAATTAATTCTTTTTCATTGGTTGAATGGATAGTTACAGCCAAATGAGTGTCAAAATGATCGTTGATGGGAGAGGTTGTATCGGGCCCAGGGCTGGACAGAGTTTGCAAATCATTATCTTCAGATACACCAGATCTTTCCATCTGATCATTGTCCCCAACAGATTCACCAACAATTGGTATTTCCTTGCCTTCAACAAGTGGAGCGTCCATACCTTCATTGCTACCAGAATCAGACACTTTGTCATTACTTTCATATCTTGTCAGTCCAGCCTCAAGATTGATCTCCACACCTTCTTCATTTATGTTCTTGTCACCACTTGATGGTAGCAAACGATTAGATAAAACAAGCGACTGCAACCGGTAGTTCCAGGTGAGAGCTTGGAACAAAAGTTCCCACCTCATGCGGTTTAAGCGGAGCAGTTTGTGCGAAACATCATCCATTGTTTTAGCATTCTCAAAAGAAGTCTTGATGTTTTCCTATTTTTAGGCAATAATGTCCAAGAAATGGATGAAAAGATATTAGTAAGCTTGTGTCATGAACTACAAAGATATTGTATACTGAATGCAATTGTTGCAATGCTAACCTCATATAGGCACCGCTCGTGATTCAACAACTCCTCGACGTTAGACAACAATTTTAGTGTACATTGGTAGCTGAGATCTGAATTTGTGAACTGTGATCTTAGTCTCTTCAGAAAACTAGCAACGTCCTCGAACAAGGAGATACCTTTTGTGAATACCTGAACAGGTAAACAGATAGAATCAGCAAAAATCACTTGAATTATCATTGTGCAATTAAAGGCCAGCCCTCGCCCCAAGCAAGAGATAATATTTGTTGCTAACACCATGCATATGAGAAAATACAGGTGCAGTAATGTTTTACTCAGAAAATAAACTTACTCCATGGAATTCTTTTTCAAGCCAACCCACTTTTATTAAAATGCTAGGCTCCAGCATCATGGGTGGCAGAGACACTGTGTAAGATGTGACTTGGGAGTACCTGAGCATAGCAACCATGGAGCCTAACCTGCAGGTTGTATACAAGTTGTAAGGTATATCATATATTACTAGAGACAATAACGGCTCTCAAACCATCATCCATGTTAGGAAGTTACTAAATCCTTCATGATTTTTACGTCGCACCCCTAGAACCATGGGACCTTCAAGAGAACTAAGCCTTAAAACAGGAAAAGTAGGTATAAACTAACCTTAGTACCAGACTACTCTCCTAGGATATTAAATGCCAATATTTCAAAAGCACATATAATAGAGTAACTCAAAACCTTACTTAACTACTTGGTTAGAATATATGAAGCTACAGGTTGGAGCCAAATAGAGCAAAAAACATACCCAAAGAAGTGAATGAAGTCCCTGTCGAAAGAGTGCCCACAGCTACACATTCTATTCAGAAAAGTTTGTTGAGTAAAGCTGAGCTCCAAGAATTTTCCAAATGACAAGCTACGAGCAGCAGTCGATATCAGCACTCGTTTGGTAGATTTCCGGGTCCCATTCTTTGTTTTACACTTTCCACAACGACTCCACATCCAGATTTTTCCTTTTGCCTCACCAGGCAAACATTTCGGTACAGAAATTCGCTTGATTTGGACTGTTAGTTGCTTGTTTTGATGAGCATAATAGTAAAGATGTGCTTCCGGAATTTCCCCGCACGTCTGGCACCGGCTTTTCTGCAACATAAACAGTTGCCTTAAAAAAAACTTGTCATAAAATGTTGTAGCGCCATTTGAATTTGAGCTCCTTAACATAAGAAACACAGATTAACCTTGACAAAAGAACAAAACAGCATTTAAGAAATATTGACACAGAACAAGAGTAAAACCTGACTGAACATATCTCGCAGAAATCTATCCAAGCGAACATCAAAATGTTTGTAAAACTTTATGTGCGAAAAATGACTTTGGTCACACATTATCCCCCTGCGAGCATTCCTCTTTGACACTAAAACCAATATACTCTGAGACTCCAAGGTATCATTCTCCGTTGGTGATCTCTCTCCATCATCCGAATTCGTGTTTACCTGGAGCCCAGGGTCAAGTAACAAAGGTCTTTCATCCTTTTCTGTAGTATCTTCCGCAGATTCCCTTGTCGAATCAAGATGGCTGATATTCGAAATATCTGTATCCACAGTAACTGGAACTGATTCCGGATTTCCAACTAAGCCCAAATATTTACTTACTTTGGCGGATAAAGCGGAAAACCCAGTAAAAATAACTGGATTATATGGCTCGTGAGAGAAGACATGATCTCCACCAGTATCCCAGTTTTCAGCTTTCTCACCATCTGATTCCCCATTAATCTGAATAGATCGTACATCCAATCCATCAGACAAAGGAATATCAATTACTTCAAAGGCAGATTTGCCAGGAGAAGGAGACTGTAGAACTTTTTCTGTTTCTGCAACACATGATGTAGCTTCCTTCGTCAAGATGGTTGAGAACATCGTTTGCCGGTCAGCCAGAAAGGAAGCCTCCAAGATTAGATGATATGCCAAGATAAATGAATCTTGTACTACTTCTTTGACCTTTTTCAGCCTATCACTGTGGCTTCCTTTAAGTAAAATCTGTCACATATCACAATGTCAAAATCAGGTAATCAGGGGTACTCAATGTCACAAATTTAAAATTTCAAAGACATAATCAGTTGGTGTTATTGCAATAAAAATTTATCCAGTGGTAACTACCACAATACCCACGATTATGTGTTACTCAAGTAAAGATACCAAGCAGCATTAATGACATCATAATCCAATATCAATCAAGCACTCACCGTGCAGCCAAGGCGGGTAGGACAACCTTCTAAGAACATCAGCGTTTTAGTTGGTTTCTTCTCCGCTTCACCCACAGCATTATGCTCCTCCACAATTTTCTCAATGCGAAAGGAATCACAGTGCTTTAACTTCTGATTAGACAGAGATTCCAATGGAATGATTGGTGCACCAATGCATTTAGAAATTCTTTGAAGACGGTGGAGCTTCATGTCAAGCACCAGAGTGACCTTCTTTTCAAGAATAGACAATTGGATATCACGTGAAACAGATTTTTCAACCAGCATAACGTCAGGCTGCAAAGCTTCTATGATATCAACAACAGGCGTCACATAATCCTTGTCCTGTTGCCAAAAAACAAACAAAAAATCAAAAAATTACCAAATGAAAGCTTTCAAAATGGTGATTGCCAAGTTAATGTGTTCCCAACCTTACTCATTGACTGGAGAGAAGAAAAACCACTTAATGGCTGGCCCAGTACTCCTTCAACTAACATTATGCTAGGATTTTCATAGATAGTTGCCATTTGCTTAAGAGCGGCATGTTTTTTGAAAACCAGGCCTTTGAAAACTTCACTGCAGGGATGAACAATCATTAGGAGATTACAGTAGAGGGAAATTGAACAAAAACTCATGTGCAGTGTTAATGAAATGAAACAGTAATTGGCGGATTTTCTTAATCTTCTTATGGGTCAGAGAAATTTAAACAAAATGGAAAGTAAAAGCAAACAATGGGTAATTTGTGATACCTTTCATTGCAAGAACCAGTTGCTATGCATTTCACTTTGATGTACTCAGCCGGATCAACTGGTTTGCCATCAATATCTGGCTTCAATAGTGAAGCAGCCTCCCAGCATAACCTAGGAACTATCTCACTCCAATTTTCACCTTCTTCCATTGAAAACCCAGCCGACATAATAAGTTGACTCACAATGAACTTAAACTTTGAGTTCGCCACCTCAAGCATTGCTCTTCGATTTTCTTCATAAGGCTTTCTCTTTTTACTACTTTCATCTTCAGATTTGTTCCACTTAGAGCCATCACAGCATTCATCATCATCATCTTCTAGTTCTTCTTCTTCATCATCTTCTGGGTCATCTGGCTCCGGGGGTTCCCAAATGGGGGCTTCCATTTCAGCATCATCTTCACGATCAGATAGGAAATGCACAGTTTCAACACTGTTTTCTTTAGACTTTTCACCCAAAATATAAATGTCCCTTTGGATGTCACAGGGCATGCTCTTGGACTTGCGCTCTAAGGTATACTGGCGATCTACCTTCTTACCCTTTAGCGGGGAGTCCACATCTTCTTGACTACCATGGCTTGAACACTCATCTTCATTACCCCTGACATAAACAGAACAAAGTACATGAATAATCTTTGATTATTAATCATAATCAAAACCTAGCAAGATGATCAGCCTACCTGTCATAAGAGTTTTCATCAACAGAACACTCGCCTAGCCAAAAAAAAAATAAAAAAAATCAGATAATATCATTGAAGGGCTTCAGTAACATTATTCAGCACAGAAGAAGAAACATACCAGAGAGAGAGCGTTCACTGTCTGATAAAGAGTTAGTGGTCGTCATCTGTAACAAAGTCTTGCCTTTGTCGATGTAAATCTACTTGTGATGTCCAAATCTCAGAGGATACTACAAACACGTTTCCACCTACTTGAAATCAAAAAAAAAGACGCGTGAATTAGCATCTAGGCCAATAAATCTGATAAGGAAATATAATCATCAACCGACGAGGATTTATGAAAATTAAAATAAAATAAAAATCAATTTCAGATTTTGAAACAAACAAGATGACAATCATCTCTTCTTCTATGGAACACTGATATCAGATTTGAAAATTTTCGCGGAGATCTATGGATTTATTATAAAATAAATAAAAATCTCATTCAGATTTTGAATTTTTATGAACAACTGTACAGCGAATTAATGAAGAAGAAGATGGAGAATCATTTTCGTTATTTCAAACACGAACTCACTGGAACAAGTCAAATCGAACACTGAGATCGGAATATAATTGATAATCTTCACAATTACCCAACGAAGATGAAGCCGAAGATCATCCGTTAAAGTACAAAGAGATGAAGAAAAGGTCAGAAAAGCGAAAAGAATGACTCACGGCTGAAGCAAAAAAAAAAAAAGAGTTATCGAGGAATATGAGCTTGGCGAAACTGCAGATTCTTACAGAGTAAAACAAAGCGAGAGAAGTTTGGGGATTTGATATTTTTCCTCAAAAAGAAAGGAGTCCACGAAGAGTTGTCTAAGACGGTGGGGAGAAAGAATGGAGACGAAGCTTGAAGAAGAGAACGAGAGAATATTTCATTTATTCTTACTTAAATCAGTGGGCTCCACTTCTATGTCAATTTTTCTTTTTATTTTTTCTTTTCTTAACAAAATAATAAAACTAGTTTTTACAGCTAGAAAATATTTTTTTTCTGTTGCCATTTTCTTCTTTTGAAAAGAATGTTTTTTGGTATATTGCGCTACTCTCACTACTTGGAGGCTATGGGTGAGATTCAGATTTGGTATTTTGGATTTTTGAGTATTTTGATATAAGAATATAGACCCCATTCAAATATTTCTATAGTTTGGATCAGGTTCGGATATATTTATTGGATTCGGCTATTTCATATCGGGTTTAAATATTTAAATTTTAAAAAGGAAAAAAGGAATTGATTTTCAAGTTTCATGTATTTAAACTTTCATTTAACTGATTTTTTATTTTTAAAAGATTAAATGCTTAATAGATTTAGAGATAACACTTCAAAATAAAATAAAACATTGATTTGGTTATTGTTTAGTATTAGTTTTGGATGTAACTTTTGTTAATACATGAAACAAAAAGTTGGACATGTATTTTAAGTGAGTATTAAATTATTTTGTTTGTAATTATAAGTATATTATATGATTTTAAAGTATGTGTAACATCAATATAAATATTTTAAATAAAATGAGAAATGTAAACTAAAAATATAAGGTTAAGTATACCGATGTTATAAAGGTGCATTCTTTTATTTTGTGAGCCATGAATGAAACATCCTCTATTTTTAGCGGTCTCTCTATTTCTGAAGTCCAATATTATATTTTTTGAAGTTTGCCTTGGTTTAAGTGTTATTCAACTTCATATTTTGTGAATAAGTTTGGTTATCTTCGGTATTCATTTAGTTTTGGATATTACTCATTCGGGTTCGGATATCTAATCTCTCATAAATTAATATTTGCTCCGGTATTTTGCTATTTCGATTCAGATTTTACTTTAGATTTTCTGGATCAGGTTCCGATACGAGTTGGTGTATCGGGTAAAATGTCTAGCTTCATTAGTAGCTAACACAGAAAATGAAAAGAAAAAAAAACGTCGACAGCAGGATTCTTTTGTCATTTTCTTACTACTTTCTAAATCTGTTTCCATATATTAAATACATAATCTTTATATTTTGTAAAAAAAATTAACTGCAAAAAGATATTAAAATCAAAATATAAGCTTAGTGGATTACACTTATTTGTGGAATTTTCAGTTATTTATGCTCTGAACTATATATATATATATATATGTGTTTTGAACTCTAAAATTTCCCCTTGATATTATTTACCAAATGATTTGTTTACAAGAGGTCACCACAATCAATCCAATAAAAAAACGATGACATAAGTCACTTAAATGATAACATAGATCCTACATAATTAACACAATTATTGCATAAACTTTAATGAAGAAAATTCAAATATATAATATTAATTATATAATTATTAACATAATTAAAAAATATAAATAAATGATTGAAATCTGAGATGAAATGTATATTATTAAAATTGAAGTATCGTTGGGTATTGTTTGGAAATAAGGATAATAATTGTCTGGAAATATGGATTGCAGTATAAAAGATATTTTTTTCTATTTAAAAATTTAACCTTTACATGTATAATAAACTAATTTCTTCTTTTTGTAATTATTTTTATTTACAGATTATGCCACTACATTTAAAATAAATTTAAATTAAATAATTACAATTCCAAAACTTATCTAACAAAATCGATATTCATATATTAGCCATTAATTTTTTTTTAGTATGTTGTTTCATTTCAAAACAAATTAAGAAAAAAAACAACAGGTTAATATATCAAATTGCATTAAGTTATAAATTTCAAATATAATATTTTGTACTAATAGAAAAAATTATTATCAAACATCTATATTATAATATAATATATTATACTCTACATGTAAACTAAAAAACATAAAAAATATATATATGGAATTTTTTATAAAACAAACGGTTTATAAGCTTACGTTGAATACAAGTTAAATCACACAACCGCACGCGGGCGCGGATCAAGTTCTAGTTAAAATTAAACTTACACTTTGAACAAATTAATAAAAATCAACTAAATGTATTTATTATTTATAGTATTTATATTTTCAATTTCTATAATAAAAATTTAACTAAATATGGTAAAATCATAAGAAAGTATTTCATTCTTAAATGTATATCCAATAATTAAATTGTTATATATATATTGACTAAAACAAGTGCTCTATATTTTAGCATTTATAATATTTTGAATTTTGCAAATATTTTTTTCTGCAAAATTATATTGCTTTAAATATCCAAAAGTTAAAATATCTCAACAAAAATATATTTTAAAACATATATTACTTTTTAAAAATTTCATTACCATATTCTTTCAAAAAAAATACTATAGTTCACAAGTTATTACTCCCTCTGTTTTATTATAAGTGTCACCTTAGATTTTTGCAAACGAATTAAGAAAATAATTAATTTTGCATATTTTCTATATAAACACCAAACTATATTTCAACCAATAAAAAATAATCTGCAGCACAAAATTAATAAGTTTTGCATCGAAAGTCGAAAATGAGACTTATTTTGTAACAAATTTTTTTTTCTAAAACGACATTTAATATGAAACGGAGGGAGTATATGATATACAGATTATAGTAACATAGATATTTTATTTTAGATATTTTGACAAGTTTTTAAATTATTTTAATAATCTAGTATAACGATATATTAAAGATAAACATTGTATAAATATTTATAATTATTTAATTAATTTTAAATTACAAAACAAAGGTAATAGTAATAACAATGTATATATTTAACATATTTAAAATTATCTTAATATTTAAATATATTACTCAATGTAAAGATAAGGTTAATCATCTTCCAAATTATTAAATCTATTGAAATCTAGTTTTCAATTTAATAGTTTCAAATTTTATTTTGCACATTGTGCAAAAAAACACCTAAACAATCAGTTAAATGCTTTTTATATTCTAATATGGTTAATATAGTTTGTTGGTTAAGATGGATTGTAACCCGAATAGTTGTGAATTATATACTTGCATAATGATTGAATTGCGCACGAGGTCATTTTCTATAAGAAAATATTTTGATCTTATTATAAGCCTTTGGTTACACGAAATACAGTTGAGAGGGCTCCTCATTCCGTCTATGAAAATAAGACGATCTCGATCTTTGGACATCATTGAAGAATCTTATTCCTAGTGTCCGTACCTTTTCTTAAGTAGAACCTTGGAAAGAAAAAATATTAATTTAAATTGTAAAAATATAATAATTTAATCAGCTAAAGTAACTAGATTGATTATATATTACCTCTTAGAAAATCTTATACACCTTCTGTATGGAGAAAATAATGGGTAAACCATTTGGAGATTGCAGAGTCAGCTGCATCTCACGCTCTTCAATTCGAACAGCACGTTGTTGTTGATCTTTACAGACCTAGGATCGGCAAGAGTCCCACTCCGCGTCTGGTGGGTAGCCTTGAAAAGCTCTGAAAAGGATGGTAGTGCTCATGTCTTCTCAGCCTAAAAGTAGATTGAATGGTATAATTCTCTAGTTTCAGTTAACAATCCTATAACACGTCATGTTCATTCATTAAAATATAAATAAAATATAATATATGAAATTTTTTTATCGAAACCACTTACAATCGCAAGCCGCATATCTCCACAAGGTGTTTGTTGGTAGTGTGAAAAATCGGAAAAATATCGTTCTCATACCTTGTCATACGGGAAGTGGAGCACTGAGAGACAACTTGAATCGAGTGGGGCTTCATCTACTAGCTGATGAGCCCATCCCAGATGTCCTTCATCAGGATGCTAAGTTTCCCCTCATACCTTTGAACTCCCAAACGTCCCTCCATTCCAGGACGGTGTTTGTTAAGCGGACTTTTGCTTTAGCAACAAACGCCACCTTTATCTTCTCATTGGTTGCTATAGACCAATTCCATTTTTTCTTAAACAAAAATAAAATTAGGTAAATTGATTAATTAACAAAAAAAATTGTGAGAAAAGAAACTGACCATAAAATATTTGAACCACATGGTCCTAATGTTCTCCAGTGTCAAGCTCTAATTCGGATTCGACTTGATGAAATTTTCTTTTCAGAAACGCTCCATCCGACATGACCGTCAAATCCAAACCTGAAAAATAATAGTAACTTGTTTTAGAAAATTTTATATTTTATCTAATTATGTAAATTAAAAGTCATTAAGAAAAATACTTTCCAAAAATTCTCTATTCATCTAAACCTTGTCGTCCAGGCTAGGCAAGAAGATCCTCGACAGTATATCGAGCATAATGTGCACCTAGAGGCACCGGCAAATCTGGATGAACTCCGACAACAGAGGCAAGAGGCACATCGTCTGGAGAAGGAGGAGGAGGAGGAGGTATCGGTGGTGCAGGAGGAGGAGGCGTATGGGAAGCTCTCTAAGACCACTGAGAGTCAGTGACTATGTCTGGAACCGGATATCCTAGGCTTGAACTAGATGTCCTCACATGGCATGTGCCGAACGGCTCGTTGTAATGGGGTCGTTTTCTAGTAGCCATCTATATACAAAAAAAAATCAAATTAAATTCAACAACCTAAATCTAGTTATGTAACATAAACTAACAACTTTAACTATATTATAATATATAAATATTTTTTTTAAAACTAAATGTTAAAAGAAAAACTTTTCTTAGATGAGAGAGAGTAGGGAGAGACTGGAGAGGAAGAAACGAGGATGAATGTACAAAATGGCTCGAGCTTATATAATAAAATTGGTTTCCTAGTAAATTCTTCGTAAAGTTGCAAGGAATTTACTAGGTCGCATGTTTTTATTTTACGACATATTTACTAGGTTTCGTGTTTCTGTATTCGTGGACTTTACAATGAACAATGTTTACGACGACTTTACCAGGAACTGCATTTCTGCATACGACATCGTTATGACAAATATGATTTACAATGAAATTACCAGGTCCCCGTTTCTATAGTACGACGACGTAATAAAAAAATCCTTCTTACTACGAATTTACCAGGTTCACATTTTTGGATTACGACGAATTTACCAGGAACCATATCTTAATCCCTAAACCCCAAGTCCCTTAACAATATAACCCTTAAACCCCAAATCTCCTTAACCATTTCCCTTAAACCCTAAAACCAAAATCCTTAAACATTTCTCTTTAACCCTAAGCCCAATTATAATCAAACAACACAAACATTATTTCTTCCCTTGGACGTTCAGTATTGTTTCATGATATTGTCAAAATATTTATTCTCGTTATGCAACACATTAAGGTTGTGGCGCAAAATAAGATCTATCCAGTATGACAACTCTCAGAATATACTCTTCTTTTGTCCATTATGATACAAGACATAATCATGAGACATATTCCAGGAACATGCCAATTATCCCCCATAAGAAACCATTTTTAGCATTATAGTAATAAAATTTCTCTTTGATTTGTTCTCCACTTAAATATGGAGGAGGAGTGTCCCCGACAAATTTTTTGTACCTAAACAATGTCTTGTTTCTTTGGTACAGATGTTTAATGGGGAGAAATTGACGATGACAGTCAAACCAACACGTCTTCCTACCATTCTTCAGTTGATATGCATCTTTCATACCAAGAAAATATGGATAACATAATCTCCTATGTGTTGTCCATCCAGATAACATTCCGTAAGTAGGAAACTCACTTATGGTCCACAACAGAAATGCTTGCATCGTAAAAAAAAATTCGTAAAACAATCATATGTCTTAACTCCTGATAACTACAAGTCATTTAACTCTTGTATCAATGGTTAAGAAAATATATAACGAACATTTTGAATGCTTTGGACGAACGACCAATATGATAATGAATAGAAATTCTCTTTCTATGCACATCTCCGGTGGCAGGCATAAGAATGATTGACCACAATGAATATTGTCTTCCAGACATTCGAAAGTGATTAAATACATATGTACATAACCCAAGATAAATATTTCGAATTTATAGCGAAATATGGGTGTACTATATTGAGCTGTTTCCACACTCTTGCATTTAATTGATGAGTGGCCCTCTATTTGTGTGGACATGTTAAAAATGCATTTGTAACCATGTCATGAATCCTATCATTATCTACCATCTGCTTCTCTTGATGGTAACTATTTTTCATTATGCAAATGAATCGGTTCTTCACTATTACCAGCATCCTTAAAATTACTATTACTACTACTAGTTTCATTCCCACAATAGCTCTCTCCATGTTGAAACCAAATCTATTAATGTGGTGTAAAACCTTTATTTACTAAATGATTCCATACAATTTCACTACAGACAAATTTTGTATTCTTGCACTTCCAACAAGGACATAACATCTTATTGATTTCATGTGTGATCGATATACAACTAGCCTAGTATATGAATGTCTCTAGTCCATTGAAATTCCTCCGACACTCTCCCATCACAATTTTTTTTGTATACATCCAACTCCTTAAGTCGTAAATATTCTCATCACCGAACATTTTTTTTTCTTATATGTTTTGGGTGTCTTTTTCGTATGTTGTTTCAAGAGAAATGGCATATATAGGAAAATTTCAAGATTGTTCGGTGGATATTTAACAACTAAGTTATAAGGAAATGTTTTACAAGTCTTTTACATCTTAATAACAACTACATTACGATGAAATTTGTTAGGTAATGGCCACTAAAATCACGTTTCCACCTAAAATTTTGGTATACTCGTAAAATCCTTGTTAAATACATATAGTATTAGTCGTCATAAAAGAGTTTTTATTTTTACTAACTCCTTTACGACGAATCTTCTTATACGTCATACTATCCTCGTAAATGTACATATATTTTACGACAAATATAATTCATTGTAATTTTACGACGAATTTACGACTGAATATTTTGTCGTAAACTTGTACTTACCTCTTCGTAAATTTGTGACAACATATTTTTCTTGTATTGTTTTCTCTTTACATAACTGTTTTTGTAGTATTTGTGGATTATTAGTTAAAATTTTATGGTTCACTTAATGAGAAGTATAATATATGTTTTAGATTGACTAATTTATTTCTCTAAATACATTAAGAATCATTCTATTGATAACACATGATATACCTCGTTCGTATGTTATAATGTTTCTCAGTTAATATATAAGGGATTTGATATTCATTTATTAATAAATTATGTATATATCTAAAAGTACAAATAATTTTAAAATAATAATTGTTGATTTAATAACATTTCTAGAAGGCCATTAATATTTAGCTTTTGTGGTTGATATATTATCACAAAGTTTAACAAAATTTAAAAATATAATATTACTGTTTTAGGTAATATAACAAAATTTTAATTAATATTTATTTCCTTTAGAACCAGAATTCAGAAAATTATTTTAAAATTATTAACTTATTTGTAAACATAAAAAGCAAAAACTTTAAAAAATACTAGATGATGATGGAAAACGTTTTCAAGATAGGAAAAAAATAGTCAAAACTAGTCAGAAGTTCACGTGAAAAGAAAACATTAACGTACATTATGTAAATGTCAGTTTATAATTATATACGTTTTTAAATGGCGTGATTTTTAATATGATTAAAATTACTAATTTTTAATATCAAAGAATATAATGATAAATATTTAAATAATAGTTATTAGATACAATATATTTAATATTAGATACAACATATGTGTTAAGAGTATCTCGTGAGATTTGATCCTATTGAGATTTGAAAATAGAAAACATTGAGTTGTATATAATCGTTGTACATGTAAAGGAATAAGATAACAATTTACGATATATTTCATGGCATCAAAGCCTAAAATCTAATACCGTAAAAACCAGCTGCCGTAAGCTTTAATCAAGCTATTGTCGCCTTTACTCTTGAGCAACCGCCGCAATACAAGCCGCCGTTAGCTCCTCTTGTATGTGATTCATCATGACTGGTGAAAACACTAAAGTTTCAGCAACTGCCAAAACAGTTGTTGTTGTTTCTATGACGCTCAACGTGTCGAACAACCCGGGTTCGTTGATCTCTTCCGTGGTTTTAAAGGAAGACAATTATTCTGAGTGGGCCATTGAACTTCGAAACTTTCTGCAAGCAAAGAAACTTGAGTTCACTGATGGGACCATACCGAAACCAACTGGTGAACCAGAGTTGAGCATGTGGCTAGCTGCACACTCGATGATCATAGGATGGATCCGTATTTTGATCGATCCAAAGATTTGTTCTACATTGTCGTTTGTCTCAGAAGCCTCAGTTCCGTGGGAAAGTCTTTGTGTTCGTTTTCTGTCGAAAACGGAGTGCGCAAGCAAGTTTTGAAAGATGAGATTGCCCTTTGCAAGCAAGATGGAAAGCATGTCCTAGAGTACTACGGAAGACTTACCAAACTCTAGGAAGAGATTCAAAATTATAAACCAACTTGTGTCTTCAGATGTGAACCAGACACTGACATCGCTAAAGGACTTGAAGACGATCAAGTTCATCAATTTATTTGCGGGTTTGATCTTCCTTGGTTCATCAGCATTCAATCCACAAGTGTTGGAGAAGATCATCTACCATTGCTAAACCAGGTTTACTCTCGTTTTATTCGTGAAGAAAAAACCTTAACAATTTGAGATCACAAGATCAAGCAAAACAGATGCTGCTGGTTTCACAGCAAAAGCATAGTTCTCACTGCAGGCTGCAGCGGTGACTGCTCCGAGATTTCGTGATAGTTCTTCTCTCTCATGTACTCATTACAATCGACAAGGTCATGAGAATTTGGAGTGATTTGTGCTTAATGGCTACCCAGACTGGTACTACGAACAACATAACCGCACCTCTCGTTCTGCGTATCCAGAAAACAGAGAAGCGCCAAAGTCAGTTCAGCGAGGAGGACGCCAAGAACGAGGAAACGGTCGAGGACGTGTTCGTGTGACCAATGCTTATGCAAGCTCGTCTGATAATGGTAGTGATTAGATCGCTCACCTAATCACTCTTCTCGAAGCACAAAGACCAAACACTTCCTCTGAACGTATGTCTGGTAAACTCATATTACTGATGTGATTCTTGATACATGTGTCTCACACCATATTACTGATAATCTCTGTGTGTTAGAGAATTCTGTTGACACAATACCCTCAGCAGTGACCTTCCCTGATGGGAAACACTATCGTGCAGAAAAATGCTTCACACTGCCATTGAACTCCGACTACACACTTGTGGATGTTTTATTTGTTTAGAATTTAAATTGCACTCTCATATCGGTATCAAGTTGTTATAACATACGGGTGCACTGCGATATTTACTGGTACTTTATGTTTCTTGCAGGACCATTTCACGAGGTCTTTGATTGGTGTGGGTGAAGAGCCTGAGGGAGTACTATTTTGCGGGGTTTTAGCTGCACGTGCAAACAAAGCTTCGAAGGAACCTTTCTGAAGCCTTGTGGCATCGTAGACTAGGACATCCCTCTTCTGGTGTTTTACTTTCTTTACTGGATTATAGATCTTCTGTTGAAGAGATCAAAAGTTTTGATATTGTTTTCGTCCTAAACAAGCAAGAGAGATGTTTTCTGATAGCATTAATAAAGCCTCTGATTGTTTTCAACTTATTGAGTGCGGTGCTTGGGGTCCTTATATAACTCCTTGTTGAGCAGCCTACTTTCTCACCCTGTTAGATGACTATTCCCGGTCAGTATGGACGTTTTTCATGTCCTAAAAATCAGAGGTTTCTTGGTTGATACAAAAAATTTGCGCGATGTCTGAGAAACAGTTCGGAAAGACAGTAAAATTGATACGCAGCGATAATGGAACTGAGTTCATGTGTTTCACGTCTTATTTTCAAGAGAATGGTATCTATGTATCAGAAATCTTGCGTAGATACTCCTCAACAAAATGTAAGTGTCAAACGTAAGAATCATCACATCTTAGATGTCGCTCGAGCTTTCTTATTTCAGAGTTATCTTCCGACTAAATTTTGGGGCGAGAGTATCCTCACAAAAACATATCTGATCAATTGAACACCATCTTCCATCTTGAAAGGCAAGACTTTGCATGAATTTTTGTTTGGGAAACCTCCATCATATGATATTTTGTGTACATTTGGATATTTCTGCTTCTCTCACTATAGAGCTCAGGAGTAAGATAAATTTGGAGCTCGTAGTCGCAAGTGTATTCTCGTAGGTTATCCTTATGGGAAGAAAGGGTGGAGACTCTATGACATCGAGAAGGATCATTTTTTCTTCTGTCGAGATGTTCAGTTTCAGGAGAATGTTTTTCCCTCTCAACATATAAATAAAGATCCATCATCGGTTCCTCTTGCTCAAACTGATGATAATGGCAAAAATCTCGTCTTATTGCTTTGGGAAATCGCCAAAAGGAGGGTACGAACTGCAATAAGACGTTTACTTTGGGAAATCTCGTCTTATTGCTTTGAGAAATCTCCAAAAGGAGGGTACGAACTGCAATAAGACGTTTACACTAGTGGTTAAGATGAAAACGCTTCGATATTATCTTGTAGTAGCGGCTGTTAAAGATTGGGAAGTCCATCAAATGAACGTTCACAATGCTTTCCTCCATGGTGATTTGTCTGAGGAGGTGTATATGAAGTTGCCACCAGGATTTCAATCTTCAGATCCAAAGAAAGTTTATTGTCTTTGCAAATCCTTGTATGGTCTTAAACAAGCTCCTAGATGCTGGTTTGCGAATCTCTCTACCACTCTCAAGAAACTCGGTTTCAAGCAGGGCTATAAGGACTACTCTTTGTTCTCGTTAATTCAAGGCGTTAAGGTCTTACATATACTCATCTACGTTGATGATTTTTCCATTCCATGCAATGATCTCCCGACAATTGAAAGGTTTAATCTCAAATACTTTCCCGACATTGAAGTAAAATTATTAAAGACCGAAATCTACAAGTGAAGAGTAAGTTATAATGGAAACCACAAACAAAACAAACCAGACAGTATATGTCTAAACAAACCTAGTAGACCTTGTACGAAGAAACACCAAAGCCGAGCAACGAAGTTTGAACACTTGTATTGTTGCCGCACAATAAATTGATCCTCATCATTGTCGGCACGAGTACCACCACCAAGATCAGTCCTCAAAAAATCGTAAACAAGGAGAATCAGAAACTTCCCTGAAAACTAACACAACAAATGAAACAACTTCAAAAGATCAAACTACAACCGACAGCTCGTTAATTTCTATGGGTAGTCAGAGAAGCCAACTTTTTCCTTTGATCTCCATCCTCAAGCTAAATAAACCTCGAGAACCATCTTCTTGAATGCAATATAGCCGCCAAAACCTTCGCTACCTCTATTCATCACCAAGTCACCACTGGTGCTTCCGCAAACTAAAATTTTACCAAATATGAACCACTCTAGAATCCGTCTAACAAATCCAAAATACAAATGAAAACAAATAATGGAGGAAGCGACAAGGGCCACACCAAAAAAAACACATATCTGAGAAGAACTGATTATTGAGAAACAAAGGCAGAGCACTGAAATCCACCCATGTTGAAGCACCAGCAACAGTTGTCAGCAAGGAGGTATCGGTGGATAAAACCAACCTAGACTCCTTCCATGGCTGCAAGCCTACAATGGAAAAGACAAGCGCGCCAGATAGATATGCCACCAATCCAAGGTGAGTCATCAAGACATGTCTATTTCACTTGATAGGAAGCAGAAACCGCCCTCAAACCTTCGACCGCTGAGAAAGAGCCGTAAAGACATAGACTAGACACAAAACCATCTTAACCCAAAATAAGACACAATAAAGGAAGATACATCACCTGAAAGTCGCCAAAGTGCCAATGCACGCAGCGGTTAGATCAACCATCTATTATGCCATAAATTGCCACGAAGCAGGGAAATCTCATATTCCATGCTAAAACAGAGAAAGCAGGGGAAAGGCCAAAAGAAAAGAGAAAGAAGAGAGGGAATATGCGAATGGCGGTGAGGAGCACCGGCCACCAAAGTATCAGAACTGCAAGAGGAGAACGAGAGTGGAAGAGAACTAAAAGAGAATAATTAAAGGTAAGGAGGAATCTTTAGAAGATGAATATTTTTATGAAAGATCTTAGCTTTACTGGACGTCTCCCTAAATTTCACGTGAAGTCTCCGAGGTGCCACAAAAAATTTTCCATGTTAATTTTGCAATTGACATAATGCTAAAATATATAACCAAAAAATAATTAATTAGCAAACTTCAGGTAAAGTCTCATATTTTCTAAAATATAGCGGACTTCACCTGAAGTTAGCTATTTTTATTCTGAGATTTTAGTAAAACTATTGGTTCAGAGAGAAAACTTCTTCTCAAATCTACTAGTATAAACTCACATATGGTCAACTGCAAAATTAACCTGAGTAGGCTTCTCGTGACATTTAAGAGACTTTATGTGACATGTAGGGAGTCTTCATGTGAAGACTCCACAAAGTAGAAGTCGTATGAAGTCTTCTTTTAAAAGAAAAAATAATTCTCCAAGATTCAATAAATTGTAAAATTAACATGATTATCAGAGTAATTTCACTGAAATACAATTCAGGTAAAGAAATCTTTGTTAACTTACATTTTCAAATTTAAATTTTAAATATTTCTTATTCATTCATGTGTATTTTTAATTTTAGAGCTTCTCGATGAATTTTACAACTTAATGTTTTATAATAATTATATTAGCAATATTTTTGCTTCTTTTTACTTATAGCTAAATAAGAGGAAACTTCACTCAAATATTTACTACAATTTTTGGTTATATTCAATGTTTTTAAACCAACCCGAACATAAAACCAGATTATTTCCTGGATTAGTGGATCCTTAAATTGATGTGGTTGGACCAGGGTCGATAGATTCATAATTTTTCATTTATATTTATGCAATAAATTGATATTATTAACTATTGAGAAACTTTCGATAATATCAAATTATTAACTAGTATTTAATGGAAAATTAAGATTTTAACTAAAATTAAGATAATAAATAATTAAATAACAATTTGAAAGTTAACTTTTAGATTCAAAATAAATAAAAATAAATTATAATATATTATAAATAACAAAAATAGAAGGTTTTCTCTATCTCTATCTTCTTCATTTTAGTAAATGACATAGTAGTAGTTTCATAAAAAACTAAAGAATCACAAAGAAAATAGTTTATATACTACTAAAAGTATATCAAAAATTTTAATCAATTTTTTAAAAGATATAATCAGGTCTTCTCGGTTTTTATCAGTGTATTTTTGTCGGTTGCAGATTAATTGGAAGATGTTGGGTAATGAATGATTTTTCATTAATCTGAATTGTATATATTGGTTAAAGGTTTACTAGTTCAACCATGGGTCCCGGTCGGATTTGAAAATATTGGATATATCCAAAATATAAAAATCATAAACTTGGAGAACTGAAATCTATCCGAATATGAAGAATACTTGAATGGGTAGTAAACACTTAAAACGAAATATAAAAATCAGAAATACCCGTCCCAAATCCGAACAGGTATCCGATAGCCTAGCTCTATGCTGAAGACTTCACCTAGAGTTTGTTAGTGCATAAATGCTTTGGAGACTTCTTTAAAAATCTTATAACCCAAAATTTACCTAGTACCTGAAAATTTTACATGAAGTTTGTTAATGCATAACTGGTTGATAGACTTCTTTACGAGACTACTTGCTTAAACTCTAAAATCGAGTAGTTGAACTAAATAGCAGTAAACCATTCATTAAACAAAAAAACAATGGTTAAAGTGTTTAGTATATACATAACTTAACACATCTATGTCCAATAAACATTTCCAAAAATATGTACGCAGTTAAAATATAAAGATCGCTTAAACATATGTTATCAAACAAAATCAAAAGACAAACATGATTTACAATCTTGATTCTCTCATCCATTTCACTAAATTTTAATTTAAATGAGCCATAATTGTTTATATTTACAAAATTTTAATTTTTTATTCTTTAAAAGTAAATTCTCAAAATTTTATACTCAGGTACAAACTTCTCAGAGTTATAATCATAAAAGTAATTTCAGATTTTTTGTTATAAGAGGTAGCTGTAATTTCACTATTTTATGTTGGTTTTGATTGTGATTGAATATACGGTATAGATATGCATTTAGGATCAATTTTGGATTATTTTTGGCCAATTACTTTTAGTGCATAGAATTTCATTAAGGATAATACTAATAAATTATTTTTGATAATACTGAGTAAAAAAAAGCACAAAAAAATATTCATATTGAAAAATCAACATACTATATAATTTAATAATCTATGCTTATACATAGAATTTTGGGGAAATTGCTAAAAACAACCTAAAATTTCAATTTAAACCTATAAGTGTACCCCAATTTCAATCAAATGCAAAACCAACCTACAAGGGTGATAAAAATACTATTTAACCCTTATGACCAAACAAAAAAACAGAAGTGTATTTTACGTTTCTATCCTTTGTTAGTCTACACGTAACAGAAAGAAGTCTACATATATGTAGACCTCGTACGAAGTCTATTCATTTGGTAGACTTGTTATGTAGTCTATACCATAATTTTATCTAATAATTTAATTTTACAAATGTATAAAAATAATTGTTGTAATATTTTTAACTAATCATTAATATAATGGATAATATGAAGTAAAAAAATTAAAATTTTATATAATTAAACATTTTTAAGGAACATTTAGGGTTTGAGATTTGTGGTTAAGGGGTTCGTAGACATATTATAAAGTCTACACATATGTAGACCTTTTTTCTAGTCTACGCACAATTTAACCTAACCGGATTTAACCAATATAATTTGATGATCAAATAAAACATTTACGGTTTGAGATTTGTGGTTACGGGGCTCGTAGACATATTATAAAGTCTACATATATGTAGAATTTTTTTTGAGTCTACACACAATTTAACCTAACCGGATTTAACCAATATAATTTGATGATCAAATAAAATATTTACGGTTTGAGATTTGTGGTTAAGGGGTTCGTAGACATATTATAAAGTCTACACACAAATTAACCTAGTATATAAATACGATTTCTCAAACTTTTCAGGTAAAAAAAAAACTAACTTTCGCCGTATCTCTCTCTAGGTGATTTCCAGCGAGATTTCCGGTGAGATTTCCGGCGAGATTTCCGACAAACTCGATCCACGCAATTTCCCATCCGCTTCGTCTATGTCTGCTCCATCGCTCTGGTAAGTTAAATGTCTCTGCTTTACCTCTCTGTTGATAAAAAGTGACCACCTTTACCTTTTTCTCTTTTCAGATCTGAGCCGGCGACTTCTAAGGAACAGTGCTTCAAATCCAAATCTCTGCTTCCGGCCAATATCATGGCTTCTACTTCATCTCTCTGTCCTAGCCAGCAAGGGACTGTGCTTCATCTTTCCGACGTACGTCTCTCTGTCATCTCTATCTCTCGTTTAACTAATAACCTAACAATCTCATCCTTGTTTACTAACCTTTTAGTTTCTTTTGATTCAGATCTGAGTTGGCCAGTCTTAGATCCATTTCTCTAACGAGCATTGCATCCTCTCTAATTCATTTCTCTGCTTCCGGCGAGTCTACTTCATTTTGAAGTGTAGTATGAAGTTTCGAATTTTTAGATTGAAGTTTTGAATTTGTAGACTGATTTTTTGAATTTGTAGACTGATATTTTGAATTTGTAGACTGATATTTTGAATTTGTAAACTGATATTTTGAATTTGTAGACTTCTCATGTAAACTGATGTTTTGAATTTGTAGTACACTGGTGTTTGAATTTATAGGCTTCTCGTGTAGGCTTCATTTTAAATTGTAGACTTCTCGTGTAGAATGCACTTGTATAATTCTTTGTTTGTGTCTTCTTGGTGCATGTTACAAAATGGATAAGCTTGATTTCCTATCGAGGTTGTATACTCTTGGCAGGAGCTCAAGAACTGTGAGTAACAGACGGTTGTATCAGGCTTTTGTACCATACATATGGTTGTAACAAACTTATGTAATTTGCTTGCAGCAGACTTAAGTATTAGTCTTCTTTTACAGAAGACTTTTACAGAAATCTGGTACTCGACTATCTATCAAAATATCATCATTTGTATCAGTATAGTACTCTTCTTTCAGAGATTTTAATTCATATTCGACCAAAAGTACAATTCCAATACAATCCAGAGATTTACATATTAGTCTTCCTCTATAAGAGACTTAAAAAGAAGTCTACTTTCTATTCAAGAAGACTAAAATGTTGGTCTGCACGGCAAAAAATAACATTAGAACTCAAAGTAATAGAAAAATTAAGACCTACGATTTCAACAAAAGTTCATCAAATAAGACAACATCCAAAACGACAATAAAGCTGATAAGTTAAATACATAAGACATAAGACAACATCCAAAGCAATAAGACACCATCCAAAGCAATAATACAATTGATCAATTCAACACATAAGAGATAATACATAAGACAAAATCCAAAGCAGTAAGACAACACTGGTTTAACCTGGACAGTTTGGATGTGACCCGGTTGTTTGCACAGTGACAATTAATGTAGACTAACTAATATGTCTACAATTGTTTTCTAGCAATATAGCAAAATTAAAAGTATTATACTTTCATAATTACAACAGTTTTTCTATCCAAAATCACTCAAACACATTAGGATTAACTATTACACACTTTCAAATGAAAAAATTGTGAAAAAAATTAATGCATAGTACAAAAATTAACTTTTAATGTATATTTCAAAATAGACTCCATGTTCAGTCTACAAAGTGGTAGAATTTCTTTTCAGTTTATATCCGTATACGGTCAGATAGGTCTACTTTTTGGGTTAGTTTTTGCAATTGACCATTTTACGGGTTACTTTTTATAGTTGAAAAAAAGTTGTGATTTTATATAAGCAGACTTCGTTTTCAGTCTACAACTTCAAAAATGTTAGTTTTTGCTATTGATTAGAATTTTTCAGGATTTGACTTTCAGAGGTAGACTAAATATACAGTCTATATGTTTTAATTTTTTTGAATGAGGTTAGTTTTGCAATTGACTATGTTTGACTTTTTAGGGGGTAGATTGAAATGAACGTCTACAGTTTTGCAGACTTCGCAAGAAATCTACTCTCAAATCCGACGAGTCAGTTTTGCATTTGACCAAAATAAAAAAAAATAGACTTCACGGGTAGTTTACATTTTTTTCTGGAAGAGAAGACTGCATATGAAGTCTACACATTTAAAAAAAATTAATTAATTTTAAAAAGTTTTAGGCAAACAGAAAACTAACATTTTCAACGCAGTCAAAATTTTGGTCAAATGCGTAGACATATAAAATAGTCTATTATCGCGACACAGATCTGAGAAATGACTTAAACCATGTAAATAGTTATTTTTTTGCAGTGTGAAGCTCGTTTCGAGCCTTTTCAACCGTTCAAACTCCAATAATGACCAAAAGGAAACATTTTTGACGATTCACAAGTGAAAAAATACGAAATTATGAAGTTTGTGATTATGAAAATGAAGGTTAAGAGAGATTTTTAGATGGAAATGTAGAGAAAATGATAGGAAATGAAGATTTGCTTGTTTAGAATGAGAAAAAAAAGTGGTTGAAAATTCAATTCTAGAGCTTTAAGAGATCAAAAATGGTGGTTCATGGTGGTTGAAAATATTGATGATGATGGCATAGTTGTAATTAAGAAAAAATGTTTAGGGTGTATTTGTTTTTTTGTATTTTTCAAAATTAATAAATAAATAAATAATAATGGCAAATTTGTAAATAATTCAAAAACTTAGGGGTATTATGGAAAATTCAATGATGAATAGTAACTAAAAAAAAGAGGTTGGTTTTAGGTTTGACTTGAATTTTTAGGTTGTTTTTGAAAAACTCCCTAGAATTTTTTTCATTTGACGAATTGTGTTAATGTAGATGGTAAACTATGTTTTAATTTTGAAAGAAGAATCTTAATCTATGTGTAAAAATTGTAGACATGTAATTTATTAATTTAAAAAAAATCAAATTGTTACCCTCACATGTGATTCCAAAATATAAATTGTAAATTTGTGAAATTTTTAAAGTTCATGAAAGATAATAATATTAAATTAATTTATGATTAATTTCTATTATTTTAATATTTTGAAAATTTAGAATTACTTAATTTTGTATCATCATTATAAACAATAATATTATATATTACTAGGAGAAACCGTGCTTCGCGCGGGATATGCTATTCTGTTTTCCAATTTTTCTTTTACATAAATTAATTTGTTTATATGCATGTTTGGTTTGTGTTATGGGTATGTGGAGTTTTGTTTATTTTATAGAGTTGTTTGCTGGATTGTGTGCTTATGTAACACTTCTTTTTAGAGAAGGAGAGTGCTACTATTTTTAGATTTTATCAGTTTACAACTATTAACATTTAATTCACAACTTCAAATCCAGATTCGTAACTGGAAAGAAGTTAAACTAATGTTTAAAAATTTATCCAGAAATTAAAGAAGGTATGCTGCGACAATGCAGTTACAGCTATTGCTCAAATAATAAAAACGAATTGTCATTTGTTTGTAGTAGTAGTAGTAGTAGTATGAGTCACACCAGTTCTAAGTAACATTCAAGTTATTTGATTGTTTGGTAGTCATTGTTTGTGCATAATTATATATCTCTCACATGGTGTATTCTTTATATTTTTGATTAGTTAGCTATTTGTTTTTATTAACGAAACAATAACCTTTTTGGTAGATGGCTGAAAGTTACATTTATTTATTTTAGTAACTGATATGTTTACTTTTTATGTGTTTTGATTTTTATTTATTGTCGAATATGTTCTAAATCACATACTTTAGTTTTTAAAATCATATACTTTAGCTATTATTTTTTGTGTTGTGGTTATTTATTCAATGACAATATATTTTCATTCTCATGTACATATGATCATTTTTGTTTATTTGGTGTTGAAAACTGAAATAGCACTAATGCATCTATAATGTGATTTTATTTTAAACTGAAAATATTCCAATGTGTTTAATTTGTTTATATAAAATATTTAGGGAAATTCTTTCAAATAGCATTTTTATTTTTTTTTGTCACAAAAATAACTCTCAAGAAAAAATGACTGATAATTTTTTTTATTTTGAAAATTTAATATATTTTTAAATACTAATTCTCATCTCCAAAACCTATTTTTAGGACTCTAAAACCTAAGTTTAGATTAGTTAATTCAAGAGGTATAATGTACATTTACACCTTTTAATAAAATTTATTTTTATCATTTTTCTTTTTAAAATCTATTTTTATGACAAAAATGTTTTTAGGCTCTCTTAGGGTATTTCTCAACTATTTACTAATATGTTTATTTTTAGTGTATTGATTTTTATTTTTTGTCAGATATATTTTAAAGTTATTGTATAATTTTATTACTATCATTTCTTGGTGTGGTTGTTAGTTTTTTGAAAATATCATTTTTGTCATATATGTTTTTAAGTTATTGTATTTATAGTTTTATATTGAAAAACAACTGAAACCAACACCAAACCAGAAATTAGATTAGACGTGTTTTTTCATCAAGTTTTTGAACCAAGCTTAGTGATTGAATATAACATTTTAAAATAGTTTAAATCAATTTATGATGGGATTAATAAGGATAACAGTAATATAACTCGGGAGGGATATGATCCTATTCCTAATCTCACGTATTAAATATTTTCCTTCTTCGTCAAATACCTCATTTATATTAACAATTAATTAGAAAGTTATCAGATTTTTTTTGTGATGTTGTTGTTTTATTGATTTTTCTATCTCCTTGCATTATTAACTTTTACTTTAAATACAATAATTAAAGAGCATTATTTGTTTGTATCTCTAATCGAAACTGAAGTTAAACTCTTTGATACTAACGACAAATATCAGAGTTGATACAAAAAATAACAACAAAAGTCAGAAGAAGTAAGACAACTCGGTGTACAGCTGTGAGTGTTCTGTCTTTTGCCATTTAATAAATACCTTTCCATCTTCGAGCGTTTGTTGTTCACGCTGGATCTTATGTCTCTCTCTTAGAACTTCCAATTCCTCTCCAATGGAAGAACTAAAATCTCAATTCACCCATTCGGCTTTCTACTTCCACACTTCTCACTCAAAAACAATGAAGATTATATATTTCTCTCTTTGTAACAACTATTTTCTTTGTATACCTTTTTCTTTTTCCTTTCAATCTTCATCATCTCAGTTTTTGGATAGAGAAATGTATCATCTTCTAAGCTTTTTAAACTTTTTTTTTCTAAAAAGAATTTACCCCTAGATTGATCTCCTAAGAAGAAGTGTACCTCCGCTAGCATGATCTCAGTTCAAAGTCTCTCAACATCGGATTCAATAGTGTGTAAGGTTTTTGTGTGATAATAATTATGAGAAATAGAATAGTGAATTTACGGATACAAACTAACCTTTTTATAATTGCAGATTCACCGACTTAAGAAAGGAGGATGCAATGAATGTGAAGACGTGGAAGAAATGGGAGAGGGGAGAGGGGAGAGGGGAGAGATGGAGTTAATTTGGAATTTAATGAGAATGAGTGAATGCATATTAGACCTATAACGTTCCGAAAGAAAGGATAGGTGTGATGTTGTGTATTAGTGAATTGATGATGACAAAGGGACATGTGTCAAGCTATAAACATCCACATTTGATGAGGTTGTAGCCTCTTGAGAGAATAAACTGTTATTTATGGTAATAGATTCTTTATTTAATTTTTTATTTATGAAATAAAAAAAATATTTAATGCATATATTCCATAAGAATAACTAAACTAGTAAACTAAATAAGAAATAAATTTAATAATTTAATAGACCTTTTATTTTATAGATTATATACTTAAATGTAAATAACTATAAAACAAAAATACAAACTCATGTATTTTCCAACATATTTAAATTTTTTAAAAGTAAATATTATAAAGAAAGTATTCAAACTAATTAGTTAATTTTAAATTAATCAAATGAAGATTATTACTGTTAAAATAAGAAACATATAGATTAACGTATGTCAACTTTCAAAAATAAAATATCTAATTAATAGTCGAAGAAAAAAACTGAACAAGTATTGGACGTATCTATTAAGATGTACTATTAAACTTATATGGTTATCCATGAATTACTATGGTAGAATATATATATATATATATATATCATTTGATTATAAAGTGGATAAGATTAATTCTAATTTTTAACGGCTATATGCTTTAGGATAATCAAACATGCAAAAATTAGATTATTACGAGACAAATTATTCTATTTATAAACATATTAAAAAGAAACTTTGATCAAAGGAGTTAAAAAGATAGATTAACTATTTAGATCATAAAATTATCAAAACATTAAAATCAATACGAGACTGATTGTCATGTTTTGGCTGTCATATAATGTATTGTATTTATTAATAGGGGGTTTTACGACTCAAAATTTGAACTGAAATGGAAAATTGACCCATTATTTTTTTCGTCCTTTCATTTGTATTATTCACCCTAAATTTTTGATGAAAATGTCATTACATATTTTTTTTTAAATGAGTGTTTTACTCTATCATCATCATTTTCATCAAGTATTTACAATATTGACATTATCATCAATATATCAATCACCATGAACAACTAATTTGAAGCTCTTAATGCACAAAAATCAATTTTTTTCTCTTCTTTTCTCATTTGTTATTCACAAAATCCATATCTCTTTCACTTTCTTTCAAAATTCATCCAAAAAATTCAAGATTTTGATTTCAAACTTTGTAAGGTTCATATAGAACATTGAAACTCATGATTCTTGGTCATTAATGAGTTAGTAGCATTCTTGGGGAAGTTCTATGAGTTTAGAGAAGTTAAACAAGTCATCTCACCGATTCCAGATATAAAATTGATTTTTTTTTCCAGATTTGTTCGTGAAGAAGACTTCACTAGAAGACTTTGGTCAATGCATAAATTAGTTTTGCAATTGACATTTTCTGTGTTTTTTGTAAACCTTTCCTTTGTTAACAAAAAAAACAAGGAGAATCGAGAAGACTTCTTAGATAAACAAGTTAATTTTGCAATTGACCAAAGTTTGTGAGAAATATGAATTTTTATAAAAGACTTCCCAAGAAGTCTTCTCTACAAAGACTTATAGGGAAGTTTTCTTTACTGTTTAATGAAGTCTTCTCATTGTCACTAGAAGTCTATGTAGGTTACTTTTGCAATTTACAATTAATACTAAAAATATATTATTTACGAGAAGACTTCTTAAGAAGTCTTCTCAAATTTTATTCTTGGTTTTTGGTCAAACATTTGGTTCCGAGAGAAGACTTCCCTAGAAGTCTTCTGTTAGAAGACTTCTTACGACAGTGAGAATACTTCATGTGAACGTAAGAAGACTTCTCTAGAAGTATTCTCATAGAAGACTTCTCTATAAGTATTCTCATAGAAGACTTCTAAAGAAGTCTTCTATAAAAAAACCAAAATTTTGAAAAACTTTGATTAAATGCAAAACTAACATTTTTATCATAGAAGACTTCTAAAAAGAAGTCTTCTATAAAAAAGTCAAAATTTTGACAAACTTTGGTCAATTATAAAACTAACATTTTATCATAGAAGATTTCTTTAGAAGTCTTCTCTGAGATTTTCGAAAATATTTCAAAATCAAAAGTAAGACAATATTTACAAATGAAGACTTCTCAATATATCTTCTATAGAGTAGACTTCTTAAGCAGTCTTATACGTCAATCTTTATTAAACTTCAATTTCTCAAAACGTAAAATGAATTTTATTTTTTTCTTGTTACTTCATGTGTATTAGTCAATATTGAAGCTCTTAAGTGAAATTCATAACTTAATTAATGATAATCATGATGTTACAAACATTCATGTTTATTAATGTTTCTAGCTAAAATGAGAAGACTTACATTGAAGTCTTTTACGTTCATTTTTGTAAAATCTGTTAAGTAACTTTAATATATATTTTCTAAATTTCAAAAGTGTCAAGTAACTTCAAAAATATCGTCATGTGGTTTAATGTGTCTTCTTATATTTTAAGATATACTTTTTAATTTTTATGAAATTTAAAATTGCAATTTTCACTTAAAATTTAAGTTTCCCGCTTAAATTTTCATTTCTCACTTAAATTTCCCGGTTCCGAGGAGAAGTCTTTTAAGAGAAGACTTAACTTTTTCTAGTGAGATTTATGTATTGTTTGATCTTTGGTGAATTTGACTAAGTTTTCTTGAGAAGTCTTTTCTCTTAGCTTGTAATAAATTTGACTAAATTTAGAAAATTTATGTTGTTTTGGGTAGTATGATTAAAATATTTTTTGTTATGAGGTTCCAATAATGTCAAGCAATTTTGAAAAATAAAATAAAATATTGTAGACATCAACATATTTACTAATTATTTTCATTAACATCTTTTCAAATTTACAAAATAATTCATAACTAAAAGAGTACAAATAATTATCATTAAATATATCATAAACAAAAGAATTACAAAATAATCATTAACATCTTCATAAAAGACTTTTGGAAGACTTTTGGAAAACTTGTGGAAGACTTCCAAAAGTCTTCTAGAAGTCTTCGAGAAGCCTTCATGGAGTCTTCCGAGGTTTTCATGAGCGACTTCTGGAAAACTTTTAGAAGACTTCGAGGAAGTCTTCTAAAATTTAAGCGGGAAGTCTTCCAGGAAGTCTTACAGGAGTCTTCCAGGAAGTCTTACAGAAGTCTTCCAGGAGTCTTACAGAAATCTTCCAAAAGTCTTCTAAATCTTTCGAAGTATTCTCTTCTTCTCCTTCATACCAAAAAGAAAAGATCAGATTTTTAACAAAAGAATACTATCAAAAATAAAACAGGAATAAAAAAGGTCAAACCTTTAAAATTGTTTATGACTCTAGAGGTTTCACCTACATAAAATGTTGTGTTATCTTCTTCTCCTTCATACCAAAAAGAAAAGTAGAGACCCTTAACCATTGAACATTATCACAAACACTAAACAAGAATCAAAATTTTATACATTTAACCTTGTTACAGTAACTTGAGAATCATGTAATGAAAAATCTGCAAAAACAAGATAAATTAGTGAGAATGCATAAGAGAACAATGAGAAATGAATATAAATTAGGTGTTTTCAAGTCTGAAAAGATAGAGAGAGGTTGGAGAGTTTTAGAATGAGAAACATTACATTTTTGTTGCAGCCATTTGAGAGGAATAAAGAGAATGTGTAAATTTTCTTTATATATAGAGACAAAAATCCCAATTAGGTTAAATATTTTCGATATAGAAGACTTTCCGAGAAGTCTTCTAAGAGAAAGATTTCCCAAATTATGAAGTCTTCTGAAAGTCTTCCAAAACCGTATAATCTAATACATGAGAAGACTTCTGGAAGACTTCTGGAAGACTTCTAGAAGACTTACAGAAGACTTGTGAAAGATTTCCAGAAGACTTGTGAAAGATTTCCAGAAGACTTCCGGAAGACTTCGCATTAGGCGGGAAGTCTTCCAGGAAGTCTTCTAGTGCACTATGAAGTCTTTCGGAAGTCTTCTAAACCCTATAATCTAATATATGAGAAGTCTTCGGAAGTCTTGACTTCTGGAAGACTTGTGGAAGACTTCCGGAAGACTTTGCATTAAGCGGGAAGTCTTCTAGTGCATTATGAAGTTTTCTAGAAGTATTCTTGAAGTCTTCCAAAACCCTATAATCAAATAACTAACTAAATAGCAAAAAAGAACTTCATTAAACTTAAAGTCAACTTGTAATGTAATTAATATATACAAAAGTAAACACATATAGGTCAAAAAAAAATTTAAAAAAAAAAGTTAAAATTCAAAAATCTAACCCTAAAAATACAAACAATACTACAACATATATTATCACAATTAAACCAAAGACTATCATCTCAATCTACATTTACTCATCTATGTTGATAATAATTCAATTTTAGTAATTTTAAATTTATATAATTTATTAATGTTTATAGTTACATGATCAGTTTTTACTCATATAAGTATCTTTTATAAAAAAAAAAAATTATTTTTAAGAATAAGTGTAAGAGAAGTTATGGAAGTCTTCTTAGACAAAAAATTTATAATGGTAAAATTGAATACAATTTTTTTGTTTGCTCATAAGGAGTCTGTTGTATTTTCAGTAGTCTTTTGGATTACTTTTGCATTTGATTAAATTTGGAGTACATTTTTGAATTTGAAATCAAGTTTTGAGTATTTTTTAGCAATTTCCCTACTACAAAAAGAATAAAAACACTAAACTGAATATATGTTGTTTTGTAAGAAATATAACACATATAAAATCAATGCAATATAGATTAAATTTACTTCAAACATATTTTACAACAATAACTCTATTAGAAATTAAATATTATTAAATTATCTAAAATTATATTTCGCTCTATTTATGCAGATTAAATTTAAAACACTCATAGATAAATTGTTGCAGTTTGTATTTCTAATTGCTCTTAGAAACTCAAATGATGAATACAATTGACATTCCAAAATAATACCTTGAATTATTTTCACAAATTTAATCTAAACATATACCAATATAATAATAATGAAAAAATCATTTAAAACACTATTTTAACTAAATTTTAAATATTTGAAACACAAAAGAAAACTTTACGTATGAAGCAAATGAGAGTTTAGTCACATACTATCATAGGAATATGATAGAAAGGGTAAATATTTATGTTTAGAGGAAATTAGTATAACAAAAGAAAAAAATAATTTTTAACTGATATGATTGTTGGACTCAAGAATTGGTTGGGAAGTCTAACATATTGTTAGGTTCGATTGGTTTCCTGTATTTCAACTTAGGTAGGTACTTCGGACACTATCTCAACTTTCATATAAAAAGAAAAGAAAAAACTCTTTCAAATTTACTAAAACGTATGCGTGTGATAACAATGTTTCAACTCGGATTCTGAAAAGTGAGAACAAGAAATCCCAGACTTAGATGTTTCATGTTGACTTCGTCCCATATATCGTATACTCTTCCACATTAATTATTCATATGTTTATTTAAATAAAATAAAGAAATCAGAGGGGAATTAGTACTTTGAACCTATTTTCAAAAAATAAAAATATACTGAAAACAATTTCATTTAGGTAAGTTATATGTTATCTACATAAGTACATTATTCATTATTATGCGTCATCACTAAAATTAAGCTTGAAACTTAATATTTGTTATCCGTTATTCAATCTAAAATTCGTTCCAATCCGCTCCGAGAAAATGGATATAGTCGGGAGCTCTATATCCGGATCTGAATAGTGATTTTACGGATCCGGGGTTTTCGGATACGGATCCAAATAGTGAAACTTTAAGTCCGGATATCCAAATTTAGATCCGAGCCCAATGTACATTTTAAAAATATCTAGAAAAATAATTATATTTATAGATGTATATTATATATAATTTTTATACAAAATAAATAAATTTAATTTTTATTAAATTTCATTTATTTTGCAAATTTTACAAAAATAAATTTAAATAAAATAAAGAATAGAAAATTAGTTAATTTTAGATTTAATTTTGTAATTTTAATTATTATTATTTTTACAAAAATGAATCCAAATATCTGTAGGTATTCGAATTTCAATCCACATATCCTAACCTCGAATATTCGGAGAACTCAATCCAGATCTAGATAGTAATTTTACGGTATATCCAGATCAAGATCCGAATATCTTAAATATCTCGGACATCCGACTCGTCCCATCCCAAACTAAAATATCTAACAATGCTGCAAGTTGCATCCCTTTAATTTCTTCTGACTATTGACCATGTCTTCTTGGGAGCTTTACTCGACCATTGTTTTCAAAATGATTGTCAAATATTATGGCCCGGTCTTAACTTTAAAACCCTAGACTGAAAAGTTTGATTTTTCTTAAAATACTCAAAATTTATAGATCGAACACATAAAATATTTTGAAATAATGAAATACTAATAATGGAACAAAAATCTTTTTTTGGGGTCAAATAATGGAACAAAAATCTAGTGATTGCTTTTACTAATGTAAATCAGATTAACTAAAGGAGACAAAGTTTTAAACTCTTGTCCAAGTAATCACTGTGCTGCTGTGTGCCTCCTGTGGTATTGGTTCACGGGTCCTGATTTGGAGTGTTGAGTTAGTAACTCGACCCCAACTTTGTCTGGTTCATGGTTTTCTCTGGAGGTGGAGCTTTATTTGGTCTAATCTGTTTATTTTGAGGCCGGCTTAAATAGGTGTAACGATCACGGGTTTGGGCGCTCGAGGCGGTAATCTTGGATTTTTCAGCTAGGACGACGGCATCGTCTGGTGATAGCCCCTTCTTGTGCCGCCGGTTTGGTCAATAATTAGCTTTTTGCGGGTTTGTGATTGGTCAATAATTTAAAATTGATATAAAATTTAGTATTTTACCAAAAAAAGTTTTAAACTCTTCATATGGTGTAAAATAAAAAATAAGTTTAATGTACGTTATTTGATGCTAGAAGGAAAAAAATCTTCTTGCAGTTATTAAATAAAAATTAAAAAATCGGCCGAAACATTTGACTTTGCTTCAAGCATCTGTCTGATTCGGTCATGTACGCGCATTGAAAAAAGCCTTACAAAGCCCAATAATAATTGTAGGAGGGCTCATAGAAAATTTCCAAAAATTGTACAAAAATATTTGTAGACAGTTTTGCCGCCACACGCCAAAAACTGATATTTTCCAGAAACACAAAATAAAGTAGATAAACGGTAGAGATTCAAGCCCTAGATGGCACGTGATAGTATCTTCCTCGGCACGTGCATCTGTAGATGACGCTGCATGATTCGGCGACGGAGCACTGAAAGCTAATCATCACGCGTTTACACGGTGAGCATGCGCCACATGCGTAGGAACAATCCGGCAAACTCGATCCTGTCGGATACATTTCCATTTCTACCCCTCTTTTTTCTTTGTTTTCCTTTTCCGCCATAAAATAATTATGATAATAAGTTCAAAAGCCTATGCGTTAAGCCAGCGGTGTTTCAACATTGTATCACTTAAAACAATTATTCAGACGTCTAAATTATTTGTTAAACGGTTCTGAAGTTTATAAATTATTATAGTATATTTAATATATATAATGTTTTTTATGAAATATTATTATTTGAAAAAACAAAGATAAATATCTTAAGATAGTGGTGAAAAAGTTTTATTACAAAAATATTTTTAAAGAGAAAAATGACTTAACTTTTTTTATTAAAGAATGTAAATATACATTTATATCATTTGGGTTAACTAATAAGGTTTAAAGTTATTTGGTGAAGTTTTGGAATTAAGATTTAAAATTTTAAAAATAAAAATAAATATTAAAAATTTTAAAATAGAAAGGTTTATTTCTATCATATTTTTCTTGAGAACTGTTTTGTGACAAAAATTTTAAAATGGTTATTTGAAAATAAAAGTCATATTAGTTTATTTTGTAAGATTATATACTATAATATATTAATTATCAAATTTATGAATAATAAATTATATTATAATATTCAAAATATTTAGGTTATTTTAAAAGATAGCCGTCATAGTTTTATAAGACGTATTGTCTAGACGTTGCCTTAAAACACTGTTAAAAACGAAAAGAGGACAGAATTTTCCGGCCATCTTTTTATTTTTGGTAAAACTTTTCCGGTCATCTTTATATTAAAAGCCTGTGGTTTCAGAACCCATACAATATATATATAGTCAAGGTCGAAACTACTAAGAAAAAGGAGATAAACATCTTTAATATGCTATCGAAATTATTAAATCACACGTTTAATATCAAAGACTTGTCCAAACAAGCAGAAAAAAATTCAAAAGGAACAATTCAGAAATGGCCAAAAAAATTTTAACTTTAAGAATCAAAATTCAGTTTTGGGTTTTATATTTAAAGAAAAGTTTAAGTTCTTTCAAAATTATAAAAACTACACTTTTTGAATTTAAAATTAATAGAATTTAGAGTTTATTTATTGGGATATGGCTTAAAATTTTAGGTTTGGGATACTAGATCATTTTATTATTTTTGAAAGTATGCCATAATTTGTTAAAAATTACATTTTGTTGTTATCATACAAAAAAAATTGTAGATCATACATGTGTTTTAAGAAATGCTAGATTATAAAAGTTTGAGAAGTAGTGCACCGTACGAGACTTGACTTACCTTTTGGTTCGTCTGAGTTCGTCCCATCTCGGAGTTTTTATTCGCTCCGCCATTGACCGTAGTTTCTAAAATGGCATAAAATGAAGTGTTAATTATATTATATGAGCTATATGTTGACAAAAAAAATTATATTATATGAGCTTTGACCCCCCTCCCCCTCCCCACCAAAAAAGTTACTTTATTGTAGGAACAAATTGCTAACAAATATATATATATATATATATATATAAAAGAAAAGAAAAAGGATGAGGTATTGATGTGACGGACTTAGTGGCGGCGTGCGAATGCAGTTAACGACCAAAGAACACGCGGCGAAGACTAGGACGAGGGCAAACACTAAGTTGCGGAGAAACTTCTTCATGTTTAAACAAGTTTGAAACTTCTGGATAAAACAGAGGGTTTAAAGAGCTTATTCTAAAGATGAAAGCAGAAGACAGTACTGCGTGTGTTGTGTGATAAAGGTAATAATCTAAATGCAAGTGATATATGTCTATTTATATACTTGGGGAAAAGATGAGAAGAATTGGTATGTGTTGCAACAATAAATGAAAAATGACGTACGTGCACCTGATGGAGGTCACATGATTCTCGTCGATTTTCTGATATTTTTCTACACATTTGGAAAAGTTTATTCGTGTAGTTATGTCGACGAATCTGTTCGCTATCATTTACATTCACTTTACTCATTTGAAATTGTTTGAATCAAAGCACTGTTGAAATGTAGCAACAAGTCCTCAGATATGGTTGTGCACTTCTATTTAGATACATGCAATTTCGGTACTAAATCATATCTTAGTTACCGTTGAAAGTGTTACTAACAGATTAGGTCATCGTCGATTGCTACAACCAGTAGATATGATATCATATATATATGCATAGTGCTACCAATAAAACACCAGGAAGTGTATAGTTATTTTCACTTAACTGAAAAAGGCTTGTTATCAAATAGTATTTAGACGAAGTCTTAGAGATTATAGGAGCAACCGAGCAAATGTCACACCAGACACAATTAGTATTACATGTGGTTTAAAACTTAGAAAGATGGCAGGCTTCGGCGCAAACTTGTTAATAATACGAAAAAGATTTGGTGAGTAACTCTGGAATATTCGTATTTAGTTACTGCGTTGTGTGGATTTCAAATCATATATATTATTAAACCATGGATAAACATGTATAATTAGAACTTAGAAGCATTGATTGTAGGTATGTATAGATAAGGTATATATATGGCGTGGGACCAAAAGAGGAGTTACGAAAGGAGAATGGTTAATAATTGCAGTCATAAGATTCACAATGGGAGAGAGTGCACAGAAGCAGCCAAAAGTGTTCAGAGATCTTGGAAAATAACCTGTCACGCAAACGTGAACCTTACCTTTGGTTTTAATGACCTTTTACCAAAGACCAAAGATGAGCTTGTTCATATGTTTTTCATTTTCTTTTGGTAACTTATTAGAAATAGGGATGGAAAAAAAACGAACCCGAAAATCTGAACTGAGGTGAACCCAATGTAATATCTGAATGAATCTTGTTTTATGGTATTTTTGGTTTTGAGTTTTACCTGAACCGAATCCGAATCCAAATGAATATCCGAAAAAAATAAAATAAAAATCAAAAACCCAAAAAACTCTTATAAAACGGAAACTCAATCCTAAATAAGTACTCTAATAAGTATTTATAACATGAAAAATTAACTCTAATATTTGGTTTAATGTATATTTTTGATAATTTGTCATATACTGAGAATTTGATGTTTTGACAATTACATTTAAAGTTTGATTATAACTAAGATTTTTTTGTTTCTATATTCTCAAACAAAATTCACATTTAAAGTTTGATTATACTTTTAAAAAGTTCGAATGATGTTTGTTACGTTTATAGAGTTTTAATAACTTGTTTATGTTTCTCTCTTCTCCACAATCACTTCTTAATCATTTTAACAACCTTTGTTAATGTAAATAGTATTTTTTTTTCAAGTTTGTGAACTTAAGTATGTATCTTCAAGTCAAAATTAAGTATTTGGATAGTTGAAACATGAATTATAACGGAACCTGAATTTAAAATAGGTTAAATTGGATTTCTAGTGTGTTACTATATCCAAACCAAATTCGAGTAAAACCCGAACCGATACCGAACTGAATTTTTATAATATCCGAATAAAATTAAATTTGTGCTCCCATAAAATCCGAAATCGAATAGAACATCCGAACACCCATACCTAATTAGAAGCTTTAGAATTTGGATTAGAGATTTGTTAACATGTTAGATAAGTTTGTCCTACTCATTTCTCGTTTATATCCAACAATTATGATGATTAATAAGGTCTCTTGTCTATAAATATTAGGAAAGCTAAAAGGTAATATAAATCAGTCAAGACTATTTCAGTCTTTTTAAATTGAATATATGTTGATAATTAAATGTGTTTGTATTTATCATTTTAAGAAATTTAATGTTTATCTTTTTATGAATTGTTATATGTAGGTCCGACTGGTGTAAAAGAAAAAAAAATGAATGTTACGGCAACTCCAACCACTACACTAAATTGGGTGTTGAAATAACATTAAATTTAGTGTTTCGATATAACACTTTATTTTTCATCTCTTACCATCATACAAAATCTCACACTAAAATAATTTTTTTGTATTATTTTACTATTAATTTTAATTTAGTATTTTTAATAATTTCAGTAAATATTAAATAACTAACTAAGTATAAGTTAATATAAGATAAAAGTCAATAAGTTTAATTCCTACTAACATCTAATAAACAATGAAAATATAAAAATATAAAATTACAAAATTATAATATATATTATGATTATATTTTCATTGTTTATTAGATGTTAGTAGGCATTTTTAATCTTACCATTTAATTATTAATTTATATATTTTTGATTTTTTTTAAAAGATTACAATTTATATTATCACACACACACACACACACACACACACATATATATATATATATATATATATATATATATATATATATATTTATGATATTTTTACTCTGTTACAAATTGATCTACACACACACACACACACACACATATATATATATATATATATATATATATATTTATCACACACACACACACACACACACATATATATATATATATATATATATATATATATATATATATATATATATATATATATATATATATTTATGATATTTTTACTCTGTTACAAATTGATCTAACTGATTATATTTAATAATATTATTAATTTAAAATATTTTTTGATTAAAATACTATAAAATAACAATTAATATTTTTCTTGTGAATATAAATAAAAGTAAAATGGTATATGATCTTATTATTTTTATCTATAAATTAGAATGTAGTACTATTTTTTTGGTGAACTTTTAAATTTATTAATGTATCAAGAAAAGAATTACATTTACAAAAAAAAAACTAAGCTATAGAAAAATAGACTTAAGACACAAAAGAGAGAAAAATAACTTAAACAAATTTCTGCCTAGTTTGTAATCTGAAACCATCTTTGTAAGAGACCTGAGTATTGATGTTGGGGGTTGTATTTCGGAGATACAATCATGTTTCTCATTGTCTTGTGAATGACTTTCTGGAGCTGTTTCGTAGTTGTCCATTGCATATGATGTCTCCTAGCATTGTTCTCTCTCTCTCTCTCTCTCTCTCTCTCTCTCTCTCTCTCTCTCTCTCTCTCTCTCTCTCTCTCTCTCTCTCTCTCTCTCTCTCTCTCTCTCTCTCTCTCTCTCTCTCTCTCTCTCTCTCTCTCCATATATGATAGACTATCATTTGGAAAGCCATTTTAATCAAAAAAACATCAAGACAATGAAATCTGGTTCCTTTGACAATGTTCAGCTTGAGCTGCCAATTTGGTTTTGTACTCGTACCCAACATACCTCGCAGCAGACCTTCCCATACAGTGACTGAATAAGGGCAAGTAAAAAATAGGTGATCACTTATCTCATCCTTCGCTCACACAACACAAAGCCCTTAGTTATATCTCAAGTTCTCATCCTATCTCTTGTAGATAATCAGTTCTCCACAGCTCACTAAGTAATAAAAGCAAAAATGGTGTACCCTCCAAAAACCAGACTGCATTGCACCAATTTGATATAGCTTTTTTTTAGGACGAATTTGAACCCAAGTTTTAGTAGAAGAGAAACTTTATCGATAATCATCCTCACCATGTTTCCAACGTACAACATCACTGTCTTGAGTCATGCGAGCATTAGGTTTTCCTAATTATTTTGCTCAATCACTTTCACATTATGTTAACAATTGTGAATACCATATATTTTGTGATTTGCATATTTTGACTTACTTAACAGTCAATTTATATGGCTCATATCTTTTTGTTAGGAGAGAGTTTTTTTTCTGATTTTTTTTTCAGTTTAACTATAGACTTAATATGTCAAATAAATTAGCATATGTGTAATATTTATCTCATTCATTAAGAATCACTACTTTTTGACTATTATAGTCCATGTCATTGCAAATTTTTTTAAGCGTGTGTTCTTAACTTTGATTTCTCCATAAGAAAACTCAAAATTCCATGAAAGCATTCAATTCACGAGACTTATATAGTGGTTTACTAGGTAAAGACAAAATCTTCACATGAAGACAATCCAAATATATGACTATTCCCAATTAGGATTGTCGTCTCATTGGCTATATTCGTATAACAAAATATTTCATGATTATTTGAATCCAATCTTTAATCCTTAGATTTAGATTTATTCAAAAAAAATATAATCATTTGGACAAAATCTTTATATATATATTTTTCCATATGGACACAATCTTTAGATTTAGATTTATCCATAATAGTTATTTGAACCAATCGCTAACTTAGATTTATCCAATAGTAGTAAGACGCTTTATCTTATAAGATTTATCCTAAAATATTATGAACTAAATTTATACGAGTTATCTAAAACTATTATGAACTCAATCTTTTAGTTCTATCCATTTTGCACAACTTATCTTAAGAGCTTAAATCTTGTAGATCATTTATTGACTTAATGTCAATGACATCATTAGTCATTGTCGAATCTATTCACAAATACAAACCGTAGTAAGTATTGTGAACTCAATTCAAATTAGCGATTAAAACTTTTAAGTCGCCATACATTCTCAGAAATTGTGTAAACCATTCTTAAACATAAATAGTGGTTTCCAAAAATCGCCTAAAACATTCTTACATTTTTAATAGTCGTTCCCAGAACTCGCCTTCCTAAACGCTATTTTATCACAAATATCGTTTTTACTTAAAAAAAAGACTGCGAACTTGTCAGATACTGTCACGTAAGTAATTTTCTAATATGTTTCATCTTATTAAACCAAAACGTTTTGTAGAATAGCTAAAGAGCGTTCGCAGAACTGTTTTAGATCAATTTAATTTTTTTTTGTAAAACCATTTTATAAAATCATTTTAGAAATATTGTTCGCAATATTCAATCTGATTCAAACGATAAGCATGAAGCAGATTTCTTGAGTTAAGATTGTATGATTGCGAAAAATCCTGATTGAAAGTCATGAAATATGAAACGTATAAACGATAATATAAAGACTAAAAAATGTTTGAGAAATCGTTAAAGAAATAGATGATTCATGGAGTTGAGATTTGATATATTTCTTTAACTCAATAAATCTTCCGTAATGTGTGACGATTTGAATACGATTTTTGAATCGAAGGATACAACGGTGACGAGAATGATTCGCAACAACCCAAACAGAATCTAAGAATTATAACTACTATGAATACTCCCAAGACTTACTAAGTTGATGACTAGTTTTTTGCTGGGACTTCCTAATTGTGTTTTCTATGTATCCAATTATGAAGAGGGTATGCACTTATTTATATGGAAATGAAGCTTGATCGACAAATCAAGGATAACGACAAAGAAATAATATTCTGGAAATATTCATGTTTATCTTGCAAGAGAGGGAACATGTATATTTTAATAACTGTGTGGAAGTATTTCGAAATTATCTTAACACAATCTAAAATATTTTGATTTATCAAGATTAATTAGACACAATCCGCTAAGATTTATGTAGGAAATTATGCAAAAATCTAGGTATGAACTTGCTCCAAAAAGAACATTTTATTGTGGACTAAAGCTCATATTCACCAAGACCCAAGACTAAGCCCGGCCAGGTAGCAGCGCACTCACGTGTGTGGTTTACATAATGACCGCTCTTACTCCTTCTCTACAGTGTCTCCACAAACTACTGAACCTTCAGAAGAGAGTGTCATATTTATATTATAAGATTTCTCTTGTCATAAGCAATAAGAAACTTTTTGTTCTTGCATTGAAGTGAAAGTATTTTTTATTAAAACCCAAAAGACATTTAATCTACATTTCTCTTTACATTTAAACAACACTTTACTCAGCGCAAGTGCTTATAAAACTTTGTTTCCAACGGTTTGCGTCACAGCTTATATAGAACAGGTGAATTTATAGTGGTTAGCAAGGCTCTAGCTTGTAAATGGTTAAATATCAATCTAACTTGCTCGTTTTGAGAAGAGGCGAGCCATGTAAGCAGACATATCTCAGATGGTTACTTGCAAAAACATGCGAAACTTCATGGCCGAACGTACAGACAACGCCTTCGAATAGCTAGCAAATTAAGTCCAATATGAGTAGGCCCAATAGTGAGCCAATTTGACCGACGTGGTACACTTTCACTCGACATTTAAATCCTCAACTCTGACCAAAACGCAGCGTTTAAACATTGGATTATTTTCCTGGGAAAGGAAAATCTATCTTCTTAGTTTTAACTTGCCCTGTGTGTCCGACGCTTTACGATCGATCTCTTAGTGATTCAATCATGTCGATGCTCGATTCGTTCTTCAATAAAGGCTTCAAAGCTGCAAAATGGTAATTCTCTGATTTCATCAAAATCTGGAAAACGCATGAAGATTCTCTGTGTAATTGGATTTGTGTACTAATGAGTCTTAAACTTGTGATGTATACACAGCAAAACCTTGCTCAAGTTAACGATCCCTCGGATAAAGCTAATCCGGAACCGAAGAGAAGCCCAGATTAAGCAAATGCGCCGTGAAATCGCTAAGCTTCTCGAGACTGGTCAAGAAGCCACCGCTCGTATTCGGGTAATGCTTTTTTGTTTGATTTGATCATCTGTGTGGCAAGTTTCTTATCAGTTTCTCATAGGTTGAGCATATCATAAGGGAAGAGAAGATGATGGCTGCTCAAGAGATCCTTGAGCTCTTCTCTGAGCTCATTGCTGTTCGTCTTCCTGTTATCGAGGCTCAAAGGTTCTAACTTTCAATCTTTCTCAGCTTCAGCTTCCTCTTTGTCTTGTCTTACTCTGTGTTTTGTAGGGAATGTCCTCTAGATCTAAAAGAAGCTATCTCAAGTGTATGTTTTGCTGCGCCAAGGTGCTCTGACTTGACAGAGCTGCAGCAGGTTCAGATGCTATTCGTTTCCAAGTATGGAAAGGAGTTCGTTGCAGCTGCATCTGAGCTAAAGCCTGATTCTGGTGTCAATCGTAAGGTAAATCAGAGTTCATTCGTCTACGTAAATTGCTTATGTGAAACTAGCATGTAAAGAACTCAACACAGATTGGTGTAAGTTATCAAAGAAGAATCTATATGAATCCCTCAGATTATTAGTATTTATGCTGACTGAATTGCTAACCATTCATTGCGTTGTTCAGTCTAGAAAAAAAACAAGAAGTGTTTGTTCCTATTTTTTAACAGTTGGTGGAGTTGCTGTCTGTGCGTGCACCTTCCCCAGAAAGTAAACTGAAACTTCTCAAGGAAATTGCACAAGAACATGAACTTGATTGGGACCCTGCTTCTACAGAAACTGATCTCTTCAAATCACATGAAGATCTTCTTGTTAGTACTTCTCTCTTCGTATTTGTTTATCATCTCTTTTCTGCCTACATATATCTGGTCTTGTTTAGAACATAGCAGGTTCTTTATTCATATTTGCATCAAACCTAGTATGTAGCGTTAACGCAGAATCTACAGTTGTTTTTTTGTGTTGAAATATCCGCTGCGTAGTCTTCTTTTTGCCTCTGTCTGTTCCTAAATTGTATTTCTTCTTTGCAGGATGGACCAAAGCAATTTGGTGGGGGTTCTAAGTTGCCATTACAGGAGGAACAAGATAAAGGGCCACGTTTGACAATGTTATCTCTTTCACGTCCAGAGGAACAATCTGATTCTGACTCAGAGTATGAAAGTTTGGACTTTCCCGAGGTTCCAAATGTCTTGCTGCGTCCGAATCCTGGGGCTACCCCTGATGTTGCACCGGAGGCAGCGAAACCTGCCACCTATGAACATACCTCTCCCGACATACCCTTTGATTCAGAGAATGCAGGAGACAAAAAGCCTGCTTCCAAAAGAGATGAACATGCTGCAAAAGCAAGCACCACTGTCGTGAAAGACCAACAATCTTCACCCATTGTTTCTTCACAGTACGTGGCGGAATCTGATATACGGGACAGTTGTTCTCCACCATCTGTTGGTGTAGTAGGAACCCTCTCTACAAAGGCGAGTGGTGCTTTGAGAGATTCTCCAAGGAAAATATCCGAGATGGACTTGCAGGATGTCCTAACGGCTGCTCAAGCTGCTGCTGACTCAGCTGAACGTGCAGCTGCAGCTGCCCGTTCAGCTGCAAGTCTTGCACAACTCAGAATCAATGAGCTCACCAAGAAGACGCCTGACCAGTCTCCAGAAAGTCCCACCGAGAACCCTTTCCATTCAAATCAACCACCACATACAAGGGAAAAACCTCAATTTGATCATCAGAATTCTTCTGTCAGCAGCTGTGGAGATCTTACAGACTTCCAAATGGGTGACTCTTCAGCATTTTTCAGCCATGAGCAGAACAAACACCAAACAGAGAGACTCCCTTCAATGGAAAACCCGCAGTTTGATCATCAGAACTCATCAGTCAGTAGCTATGGTGATCTTTCAGAGCTCCAAAGACCAGAGACCTTATCATTTGAGAGACTCAGACCTGACCAGGACCACCAGCAAATGAGACTACCTTCCATGGAAGATGATCCCTATTACTCCTACCCAAATCTCTTCACGTCGCAGAATCCTGACCACTCTACTGGCTCTCCTTCATTTTCAGGCAGTACTAAACCTGCCAACGGTTCTTGAACTCTTACCTGCAAATGTTATTAATGCAGTTTGGTGTCATTTCTGCTTGTGGAACAAAGAGCTTAAAACGTGTCTCGAACAGCTTTTTTTCTTCCTCTTTATTCAGTGGAAGATATGTATAATGTATAGAAACTTCGTGCGAGTGATTATGTTCAAATAAAAGGCCTTGGTTTGCTCAAGAAATGATTTAGAAAAGCTGATATCTAAAGCAGCGTTCTGAGATTGACGTCGGTTGTCTGGAGACTGAAGTAGTTTTTCTTAATTGTTCTCTGCTTTTGTTAGACAAATTGCAGATCTCTTTATTCGGACCAGACAAGTCAACAACATGAACGTTTTCAGTAGAATCAAGGATCCAAGTCGGAGGTGGGATGAGAAGACAGCTCCACTTCCTGCTTGAAAACTTCCCCGTTCAGCCACTCCTTCCATTTCTCAGCCAAACCACCACCTCATTTGTTGATAAGCTCAAATTATTCTTTTAAGCTATTATGCAAATTCAGAGGTGTAACGTAACATTTAAGAGTTCAATCCACAAAAACTCTAACATCACACAATACATTTTATAGTTTTCGAATTAAACTAAACAATAACAAATAAAAGCAAGTAAGTTCGATATGAGAAGCGTTAAACCTATATGGAAATTCGCAGGCAATTCAAAATTGCAGACCAGACAGATTGTTAGACACTTAACTAAGAACAGTTCCAGAACTTACAGTACAAAATTAAAATCAATCAACTGTCTGCAGAAACTATCTGTCTAAATCTTTGAATTTCAAATTTCTCTGAAAATTCTATTAATTTAAATAAGCATAAAACTCAGGTTTGATAACTTCACAAAATCCATAAAACAAATCTCTTTGCAAATAGGTATTTTGATCATCTAAAATTAGTTCATCTAATTAACGATATTTTCACATCTATCAGTTATCCTATGATCTAGATTTTAGGTGATCAATCTAGAACTAGCATTACCCTAACAATTAAATCTGATCTAGCAATCCATTCTTAACCTCTAAGAACCCTAAACCTAACAAGGAAATTACTCATACATAATAACGGTAACATAAATCATAATCTGAAATAATAGCATTAAAAATAGAATAAGAATCAAAGGAGTTCAAAATCTTCTTTCAACATATATGAGCTATGACTTCTTTCTCCTGAAATCCCTCGCTCAAAAATATGATAAGATAGATCACAAAACTTCTAAAAACCTAGGATGTAATCTAAAACACTATTTAGACTTCTTTGCAAATAAGAAAAAATTTAGGCTACTTAAAATTTTTTAAATCTTGTAAAACCATGTTGATTGCATTTGTTCACGTTGGGTGCCAACCGACACCAAGACGCCAAGGGTGGTGTCAATCAACACCCGTTCCTTTGGTCGATACCATTGCTACTTTTTAGCTATGAATATACTTAAGCTCTAAAATGCTCCAAAAGCTTCATTCATGTTTAAAGTATACCTGAACCTACAAAGACTCGTAGAAGACTCTAAAACCGAACTTATATCATGGTCAGAAACAGGTAAAAACATGATATATTAACTCCCTTAGACATATTTTTTGCTTTCTCTCATGCAAAACAAAAGACTAAACATGTGAAAGAGGTTTGAAAATGTGGGAACTCACTTACTCTTTAAAACACCACTTTAACCTTTACAATGTTGCAAGCGACATCAACTAGTACCAACCTTTGAAGGTACTTCCATCTACTCGACCTTAGTTTATTAATCTGACCATTAAGCCTACAACTCATAAGATACCATCAAAATTCACTTCTACTGACCTCATTTAAGAGTTTAAAATGCAGTCTCATTTGGAGGTATTGATCAAAGGACACATGAACTCTTACACATTCATGTTTCTAATCAAACATACAATCTTCTCTGATTCCCCCCCCTCTCTTCTCGCTTCTCTCAGTCAATGTCTCCCTACTTAGTAGGGTATCATATTATTTCATTTTTATCAACTTAGTTTATTTGACAGGCTTCTATGATTCAAGGACTAATGGTGGTTGTCACAAGCACCTGTGTCACTTCTTTTTGACTTTTATCCCTTTTATTTTCATTTTTCTTCTTTATTTATTAAAGATGAAAGAGAAGGGAACCATACTCACACATACTAATCTTTTTAGACCTGAATGTGGAATCCGATCTAGTGTATACCAAACCTCAAGACAAGAAAATTGAGTAGATTATGGTTGAGGCAGTCTGGATCCTTTGAACACTCTTACAAACGTGGTTGTTATTAGTAGATTGATTCACTTTGGCGTTTTCCATGTAATATAGTCTGCAATCAATAACTCATAGAATGGTGCTAAGGTAGCAGTTACGTGGTTAGTTCCAAGTTAAAATCAGAGTTCCTGACTGACTCAGTTTTGACTCAATAAAATGACACAATTGACAAAAATTGGCTCTCAGAAACAAAAACAATATCCGTAACTACCTCCCTAGACTTAAACAACATTGTCGCCAAAGTTATACAATTCGAGTTTGCTGCAGAAAACAAATGAAATTGGTGAAACCAAGAGAAAGAAATTTGTACCTCTCTACATGTCGCGTGTCGATCGACACCCAAGAGTAGCGTCAATCGACACCACTTATGCAGGAAAAATCCAATGCTTCAAAAATGGGAAAGGAGGTTTAAGCACTGTGATCAACACACGAGATTAGCAAAGTTAACACTGCTAGACACTCAAACACACGTTAGAAGCAACATAATAATAGATAATCTCAAATGGTTCATCTCTGAAAACCCAAAGTTTTCCTCCTTCAGCCACTGCATACTCCTCAAATGAGGTTCATCCATCAAGTTTTTTTTTTTTTTGTAACAACAATGCATGAATCCAAAGATATCCCAAAATGCACAAAAATAGGGGCTAAAAGACTCGAAACTGTCTCCTTCTTCATACTTGTGCCTGTGAATGCTTGGATTTCAGAGAGATCAAGCGCTCTGCAAAAATGGCTCTCAAGTTGACCTATGGTCAATAGGATCTAATGGTAGATGATCATCAACCAACTCAATGATGGAATAGTATAGCAAAGTCACCTCTGAAACACTCATCTTGTTGGCTTCCATCTTGCAATGAGAGTGTTACCAATGACCTTGGCAAAGTAGCGCAAGGTGTGATGGGGAATATCTGTCTTGGTGGCTTTCTTCGAATATCCTAAAATCGGAGAATATGTTTGCATATATGAATCAAGTGTTCTATTCGCTTAAGATGAGATTTGAACAATTCTATAAATACAAACAAATGTTAGGACTTTTGTTTGATTTGAGAAAAATGTAATTAGAGAATGATGATAGTTTAGTGGTTTCTTAAGCCTGTTTTGAGAGTTGTCTACTCATGAAAATTATTTAGAATTTGTTGGTGATGATCATTTTCATAAATTTAAATTATAAAAGACAATTTACTATATAACGTTAAAAATTAATGAAGTATTATACACTTATTAAAGAGTTATTAAGATTAATATACATAGAAAATCGGTAATTAAGTAACTAACCAAATGTTTTTGGTATTTATGTAGTTTGATCACTATAAGAAATCAAATGTTTTACGACTACGTATTTCGTAGTTAATTCGTCGCAAAAGAAGGTTTACGACGAATTTACCATGATACACCTTTCGTCGCTAATCGCCTGTCGTAACACACATTTCCACATAAATTCGTCGTAACTTACAATGACTCATCTCATTGTACAACACACATAAAAGTTTCGTCGTAAAGTCGTAGTTCATTTACGAGGACTATTTCCTCGTAAACTACATGTACATAATTGTCGTAAAATACATGTAACATTACAAATAAATTACGTGTGTACGATGTTAGTTCGTAGTAAAACTTTACGACAAATTTAATTGTCCAGTCACATAATTTCGCCGTATAGTGTTATGAAGAATTGACTAAGTGTCTTGTTAATTACCAGTAAATTTAACTAGGAATTTACTTCTATTTTTTATGTTTTAAAAATATTATTTAAAATATAATATCTATAAAAATATAAAAATATGATTTTTTTATAAATATTGAAAATTTAAATTCATAATACAAAACGTATAAATAAAAAGCTAAGGGTTGCAGAGGACATCTGGATCAAAGTACTGGCCGCTGCTCTTCTCTAACTCCTCCTCCTCCACGGAGCGTGGCTGTGGATGCGGAATCCCAAAGTTGGCCCGTCTAATCTGTATCATCCTCTGCATTCCTAGATTTCCCGCCGCCATAACATCGAGAAGACCTTCGAGGGAATCCAACCGAGCTTGCGTCGAAGTCAAATCAGAATGAAACTGAGCAATCTCATCTAACTATCTCTGGGAATAAGACAATGTCTCCCTTAGGACATTGTTAACATATCCTATTCTCAATGTTCGCCCTTTTTTCTTAGGGACCGTCTGCAATTTTTTTTAAAATTAATTTGTAAGAAAAATTATTATATTAAATGAAAATAAGCAAAAAAATATATTACTACCTCCTCAAAAATCTTGTCAACTTCAGTAGTGGATAACGTGACGGGTAACTCATTGGGAGACTGCTGATTCAGCTCATCTGACGCTCTTCTATCCGAGCAGCCACGTCGTTGTAGATCCTTTCTGATCTAGGATCTACAAAATTCTCAGTCTTGTTCGTGTGGGTCCTCTCGTAAAGATCCTTGAGAAATGGCAGTACTCCCGTCTCTTTGGCCTAAAAATAGATTAGCAAGTTAGAATATAAAAACATAATGAAAAATTATTAGAAATCACTTACCGTGTCAAGATGAATACCGATGTTGGGTTTTTGACCGGTTGAGTGAAGCATCAACAAATAACCTTGCTCATTTCTCGTCAGACGGGAAGCTGAGCACTAGGAGGCGACTCTAACGTTTCTGGTTTGGTCCAATAGCTGATGAGTCCATCCTATACATCAATGACCATAGTGGGTTTCCCTTCTTTGTAACTCTTCACCACCCAATAATCATTCCAGCTCGAAACCATGTTGGTCAATTGAGTCACCGCCTTCGCCTCAAATGCTTTCTTCACCTTCTCATTGATCGCTATGGACCAATTCTATTTTTTCTGTAAAAAATAATTATATTATTCAGTTAACATTTTATAAATATTAAAATAATAAATTATCACAAAAATTATTAATTAAAAAAAATTTATAGGAACATACAACAAAACATTTGAACCACATGATTCTAATGTGCTCCAGTGTTGGACTCCAATTTAGAGGTGCCTTGGAGAAGTAGCCTTTGATTGTGTCGGATACGCTCCGAGCGACACAACCATTAGTTCCAAACCTGAAAATTAAAAAATGAAACATTAAAATTTTAAATTAAGTAATGTTATAAATACAAAAGTTATTTAAAATATTACGTACCAGAAATTCCTTCTGGCCGATCGGGGTCTAAGATTGGTAAACCTCCTCTTCATGGCTGAGTGAGAAGGTCCTTGACGGTGTATTGAGAATAAGGAGCATTCTCAGACACCTGTAAATCATGCTGAACTCCAGCTGCATGTGGTACATCGGCTCCAGCCGCAGGAGGTACCTCATCCGACATGCTCATGAGGAGGCACCAATGGTGCAACAAAAGGAGGCACCGGTGGTGCATAAAAAGAGGGGGTCTCGGAGACTCTCTGAGAAGACTGAGAGTCGAGGCATGTATCCGGAACTAAAGATATGGGGCCGTGGGCTGAAGAAGAGGAGCCAGTATAACCACCACATCCACGAAACAACTCTCTGTAATGAAGCTGCTTTAGTTTGTTTCCCTAACCATATGGAAAAAAATGTAATTAGTTTTCAAATTCCATATCCTATATTCAAATTCCACAACTTAATCTACAAATTACATATCATAACATTCAAATTTCCTAATCTAATCACATTCTCTAATCTAACCACCTAATCAAACCATAACCTAACCCTAATCTAACAACCTAAGAAAAAGGAGAAGCGGAAGAAAGAGGACTAACCTTGACACTTGAGAGGACGAAACTAGGAAATGATGGCCGAGGCTGTTCAATTATATATAGGGTAGGACATTTCGTCGTAGAGAACTTGTAATTTTATGAGGAATCAACCAGCCTCCATGTTTTCAGTCACAAGAATTTTACGACGAATTTTCTTACGTGAAATTAACCAGCTTTCATGTTTTGTGTTTACGAGGGTTTTACGACGAAAGTAATTTAAGAGGAATCAACCAGCCTCAGTGTTTTATTTTTACGAAAAAATTACTATGACCCTATCTGAATCCCTACACCAAGAGACCCCAAAAATTTCCTGTTAACCCCAAATCCATAACTTACGAAACTCATTAATTAGTCTGAAATTATAAAATTCATTAAGTCTGAAGTCGATCACATATGCTTTAAGTCTGAAATTCATCAATTGATATAAATATGTAAGAAATTACATCATCATTCGCATTCATCATTCTCATTCGATTCATCGCTACGATCATTATCACTTTCATCAAACTCATCTTCACTAGCGTCATCTTTCATATTGTCGGGAAGATCTTCATATTCATGATTCTGCTGATCAATGAAAAGGATGTCATTAGTTTGTTGTTGAAGTACCTCGACTTCATTGATACTCGATTCTTGTTGCAAAGGTGGTTCATCTCCTCCGATTATTTGGCCATGCGCTGTAAATTTTATAACAACAAACCAGTTTATTCCAGAATCTTTGAGCCGAGGGTATGGAATGAAGCTAACTTTGTCTGCTTGTAAATCTAATATGAAAGGCTCAAATTTGTTGTATCTTCGTCCATAATTGACATCAACGACACCAAATTTGTTAAACCGAACACCTCTATCGACGGATGGGTCAAACCACTCACATTTGAACATGACGCATTTCAGCTTCAATAACTCCGGAGTTTCCACTTCGATAATCTCCTACACGATCCTGTAGAACATTTTTTCACCTTTCACACATATTCCGTAAATACTTGTCACGTGCTGTCTTCCATACTCATATGCATGAAAAATAAGGCCTCGTGTGAAATACATCGGTGAAGTGGTGACCTTTGCAACTGGACCTTGAACTAATTCGTGAAATCATTGCGGGTAAGATGGATCGTCATATTGAACCTACAAAAAAAGACAAATTTTAAATTATTAATGTTATATTAAGAAAGGAGATGGTGGATATCCCGTTTATTGAGCTATCTACCTGGTTCCTCAACCACTTAAGAAAGTGTTGATTTTTCCTTTTGTCTAGCTCAGTGGTGGATATCCCAAGTATTTCTTTTTCAACTTGAGTAACAAATAAGATGAAAAATGAACATATAATTAATTAGTAATATATATACATATATGTTAATATAAGTTTCTATCTAAGTTACCTTTCAAATGAACGCAACAATGTATCCTAGAAATTGAATAGAATATTAATGTGTGCACTATGGGAGTCTTCTTCACTACACCACCAAACCTCTTTCTATTTCCCACCCAATCTCCTAATTTGGCAAAATGTGTTTTGAACACCATCAACCGCATATATAGGGGCGACACCACCATCATCATATCTTTTTAGAGTTCTTTTTCGGGTACATACTTTTGGTGCAACCTATAGTACGATGTAAAGTTAGATGTTTCTTCTTTCAAACTTTGAGCAACTATGGAACCTTCCACCTTTGCGATATTTTTAGCTTTTCCTTTCAAATGTTTCATTGTGTGCTCATACAGATACATCAATCCGTAATAAACATGTCCATGATGCATTGCCTCATACGGGAGGTGGACAACTAGATGCTCCATGACATAAAAAATGCCGGAGAAAATATTTTCTCTAAGTTACACAATAAGATCGGAATGTTTACATGAAGTTGTTGAAGGACATCTTCTTTTAAAGTGTGTGTGCCCATATCTCTGAAAAGTGCTCCAATGTCTTGTATATTCTAAACAATAAACGCTTTATTCCTGTTGGAATTCATGAGTGTTTGTCTCATGTAAGGATAGATTCATTCAACTTGTGACTGAATCCCCATCAACCATACAACACGAACTCACCATTCAAGATCAAAGATAACCAACTTGTGGTTGAATCCTCATACACAACTTACTATATATCCAAGAATTCTAGACAGTAAATTGGTTATATGAAGCATAAACTCTCTATTATGAATCTAATCATTGAGAAGTAACACGACACTTAGAGTTTGTTTACTTAGATGAATAAAATTTAGAATCAGTAAGCTAGAGTTTAAGACAATAGATAAAGAAGAGTTTAGAGTGAGTTTGACAAGTATTAGGCTTTCTTAAGAGAGAGAGAGAGAGAGAGAGAGAGAGAGAGAGAGAGAGTTAAGGCAGCCTTTAAACACTAATACTTAACTCCTTACATTGTGAATATTGTTTAGACACAAGCAAGAGAGAGAGAGAGAGAGAGAGAGAGAGAGAGAGAGAGAGAGAGAGAGAGAGAGCCACGAGTTTAGAGAGAGAGAGAAACTTGTCTATTGATTCTGGTAAACATTACAAGAGATGATACAACCTTTAAATAGGCAATCAACAACATTAAACAATTACTAAAACAATGAAACAAAAACAGAAACAAATAATTATGTAGAGAATGAGAACATGCCAAAGGGGATACATCCAAGGTCTTGCTCATCCAGGGGGATTAGAAAGGGACAGGAGGAGAGGAACAACTCTCCTTAAGTTGACAATGACAGGTCTTCTCTTGTCTTTTATGCACCCATGTGACTTTTATCTGCCTATATCAAACAAGATCCTTCGTTTTGAATTCAAACTGATTATTCTAAGTTTCTTCGAGTTAGCAACGTCTCTTAAGCCTTTCCACTTATTTCTTGCCTTGCAAGTTATGTTAGGTCAAGATGGTAGCTTGTGGAGCAAGTCTGTATGGACAAAACCAAATTGGCTTCTCTTGATGAACTCTCCTTGGATCATCAACTAACTTCTTCTTCTGGTCATTCCTTTCTTTATTTTAACAATCCCTCTAAAGCTTGATCATATTAGATCCTTGGACAAGATTGGAACTGAGAGTATTTGCCTCATTAAAAACCTAAGTACGGATAACCTCTTGGATAAAACCATACGTAGGGAAAAAGAGTGCAATTACTTAAGCTTAGGGATTGGCCAGTGGGTTTATGAGTCTTATGATCAAATTTAGGGACTCATAAACTCTGGATCATGGCCTTTCCTCAATGGCAAGCATGCACCAATGCCTTCCTTGCTTCACACTAAAAACTGATTGGAGCTCTCCATGTGGCTGATTCTTTTTCTCCCCCTTTCTTCTGACATCATGCCATCATCAAAGGGTTTAATGCACGACCAGACTCTTCTCATGAGCTCCAAGTACCTGATTCAAACAATACACACACACTTGCATTAATTCTCAAGGGACAAACCTATTCAAACAAGAATAAGTCTAGTTGTAGGGTACTTCCCTTGGATAAGAATATGGACATTGGTTTCTCATATTAACACACCTCCTCAAGATTGACCTGAGAATGAGAGTATGTGGTCAAGCTTGGAAGATGATCACCAATGACTTGAGACCACAATCCTCTTGGCTTGAATTGTGGCATTTTCTCTAGAGTGTACCTCCTGTCAAAAGTTCTAATGGACAGAGTTTTGCTCTGTTTTCTTGAGTTTTGTGGAAGCATTCACAGCCAACAGCAGCCAATACTCATCAAAATTTGGTGCTTTAGTAGCTGAAACAAAATGGACCATTGGACAATCAAATTATCCAATAATATTAGACATGTGCCACTAGAATAACTCATGAGCTCATATTTTCCAGGGCCTACAACAAGATAACCATCATAATAACACATGAACAAGTGTTTCATGTGGCTTAGACAACAATTAAACCAATGGATCAAAAAAGTTTGTCCACTGGTCAAAGAGATGCTCTGATAAGGCCTGATATTTACCACTATTGTGCCATGATATCAGCCCTATTTAGAGTATATTATATGTGTTTGGAGTATGTTTTAGAGTATTTTCAGGTTCATGTATGTTCTGGAGAACTTTGGTGATTCTAGAGCTTTTAGAGATGCAAAACAGCTAAAATGCGTCATATGTTTAGATATGGATGGAGACAACTTTGAGTTAGCTTTCCAATGCCACCGGTTATAGGTCCATTGTACGGTTAGAGCTAAAGTTATGCCCGATTTACTGAAGAGTGGTCTGTCTGCCTCGCTAGAGGAAGCTGTCGAGGGGATGAATGAGTGTAGATCGACAACACAGCCTTACCATCGATTGATGGTGATACCAGAAGACAGGCGCAACTTTTTTTATGACCGACTTAAGCCCATATGTCATGGCAAGTTACCAGAATAACCCTGCACGAGTTTTGACCTAATTTATATAGTTTTCTAAGCCATTGTTGACGTCTAGATTTATTTTATTCATTGTCTTAAGTTTTGGAGAGAAGATCAATTCTCTTTCAGAGATTGATTGGAACTCCTTTGCTTTTATATTGATTCTATATCTATTATTTATTCAGACTATAATTTGTGTTATTTCTTCCATGTTTGAGTAATCATCTTGTTAGGTTTAGGGATTTCATGTTCTTAATGTCAAACTGACAATCATAGGATTGCTAGGTTATCTATAGATCTCTACACCAGGGTGACTTGTAATACTAGGATCAAGAGTAGTGGAATAGCACAAGAGTGTGATTGATTGCTTGAACCTAGAATCATAGAACAATTGAGAGGCACGAGAGTGCAATTAATTAACGGAACCCGAGTCTTGTGTAGATTAGATATCTAGGCGCATACGAGAGTTGGTCTACGATCTAGTTGAACATTATCGATATATGTGTTAATGCTTGTCTGAGGTAGTATCAATCGACACCCAAGCATTGTTATCGATCGACGCTCGATCCTTGTTTGCATGCAAGAGCTGGAACATATAACTTAAGTATCTCATTAGTAATTGCATGCAAGAGCTGGATTACTTGCTTATTGAATTCGAGTTCTAGAATTTGATCTATAAAACCCTTAGCATCCTTGATTTGTGTTTTGAATATATTGATTGATAAATCTCTAGACCTAGCTATTTCATCTTATTGTTGTCAAACCAATCACATGATTACTTGTCTACTATTACTTCTTTAATAAATTGTTTGCCTAACTTAATCTAAACATCTATAGTCTATTGTGTGCCCATGCTCTCTATGGATTCGATCCCTAAGTACTACAACCGGAACTTTTATTTGAGAGAGTAAAAAGTAGCTTATAAGGTTAATTTGAGAGTGCATAATTAAAGCTACTTCAAATTTGGCGCCATTGCCAAAGAGCGAGGATTCGCCATTAGACTCAATTTGTTTTATTTATTCTAGATATTTTTCTATATTAGTTTACTTATATAAATTTTTTTGCTTGTGTTTCAGGTACACACTATTACCAGGAAGCAATGAGGAGAGGATTTTTGGGTTCTTCAAAAAAGGAACCTGCTGATTCGCACACGATCCATAAGTCTACTAGGGAAGTCGACACCCTCCAAGCAGTGATCGCTAGCAAAGAGAAGCGAGCATCTATCGGCACCAATACTTCACCTTCGATCGATACTAACATCATGATATCGATCGACACCCACTCTTTCCCGTCGATCGATACTACTTACGAGAAGATAAAGAAGGTCAAAGTACTCATACTGAGAGTTGACAAGAATGTTATCTTACGAGACGAAAAAGGTCATGCGCACAACAGTGCATGGCAATTGATTCATGAATAGGGGACTGAAATCCCTTATGCTACTGTTGTTACTGTGAATTTTGGGATTGAACGAAAAAGGCACATAGAGTCTACAACATGCCTGAGGATTCCTATGCCAAAAGGTTTGCGATGCGTCGTTCTGCACCACAAAGGAATGTCTTTGAGCTGAATCCTGCATATATATATATCTTGTGGGTCAGCATCCTTTTCATGGTCTTCCTCATGAATATCCCAGTAGCCACCTTGAATCATTCGATGATTTAGCGTCAACCATTAAGTGCAATGAAGTCTCTGAAGATTACTACTTCTGCAAACTATTCCCATACTCTCTTGCTGGAGAAGCATCATGTTGGTTCAAGAGGTTGCCACCAAGATGTCTCACTACCTGGAATGACATCACGAACCCCTTCCTCACCAACTTTCTCTATGATACTGAAGAAATTATGAAGATCGAGATGGAATCTATGCTGGCATATATGGTAGAGGAGGAAGAAGAAAAAGATGGATATGCAGAGCTGAGCAGAGAAGAAGGAGCCGATTTGAGTGATCCGACTTCAGCATCGATTGACAGTAAGACTTCAATGTCGATCGACGTTTAGACCTCAACATCGATCGACACTAAACTCTGATGTCGATCGACACCATTCTTGGATCTAGAGGAATTCGTGAAGTAGTTGGATGAAGCACAACCTGAAGATTTGGGTCATGACTCGGAGCAGAAGCTTGATGACGATCAACACACTTCGGGAAGAGATCTGGAAACTTCACCAAAAAATAACATCGATTTGCACCCGCCCGATAGCAGCGATCGACAACCACCTGACTACATCGATAGACACCCAAAGGACTTCATCGTTTGACTACACAGCTGATATCGATAGACACTTATTATTGGACGACCCAGGTTACACAGTTGAGTTGAAACCAGTTGAGGAGAGAATGCACAATTATGAGACCTCACTCCTTGTTGTCCCTGAACATCTACGACCACCTATATGCACAGAAAAAGCTGCTGGTTTTCACAAAAAGCGAAGATGGTACATGACCCTGTGAAGTTTGTGGTTCCCAGTGCTGTTTTTGAGGTTGAATTCCCTATTCCACCATATGGAAGTGTGCATGTGGATCTCTACGTTGAGGTATTTTATGAGTTCCAGCATACAATTTTTTCTTAGAGAGTATTGAAGTATGAAGGTGATGTTGACCAAGGACCATCAGTCGCAACATCGATCGACACCATCATTGATGAATCGATGAACGCCACCATTGGAGCATCGATCGACATAAACACTAGAGCTTCGATCGATACTCATCACATATTAGACCAGAATGAGTTTGAAATGTTTCATAATCTCTTCGATGGAGACACCACGAGATCAGACAAGTCTGGGGGGAAAGAAGAAGATGAATTGGAAGAAGAGAAAAATGATCAAGGAAGGTCCTCAGTTATCATTGATTCCCCACTTCTCAGATGGTGTCAGAAAGTGTAGAGTGCGCAACAGATGCTTCTCGCAGCCGTTTGCAAAGCTTTGAGGACTCCTTATTGCTGAAATGATAGACAAAGGAGAAGAGTCAGTGGAGGCTTTCACAAAAAGGGTGATGAAGCTGAAGGTATTGGACACTGAGAGATGTTCTGGAGAAAATTCCCAGTCTCATCCGGACTGAATTAGAGTTTCTAAAACGTCAAGCTAAAGACTAAAAACAAGCGTTGAGTGGGAGGCAACCCATTGTTTAGTAAGTTTTAATTAGATATTATTTTTTATTTATTACTAATATTCGTATTTTTTTTTTATTTCAGGTAAAAAAAAGAGCTTAGGAAGATAGTCTGCGTAGAGCATTGATCGACACATGATCACTGTCGATCGACGAATCAAACCGAGCATCAATCGATCGCCACTTAGCTGTGTCGATCGACGATCACCATCATCAAGCATGTATATCGTTTTTCCTTGTTAAATTTGGTCCTTATGATTTATTTTCTTCACCAGTCTCTGACTGTATAACACTGGTGATAGTGTTGCTTAAGTCTGGAGGAGGTATTATTGATATTGTGTTCGATTTTGAGTTTTATTTTCTATAATTAAAAACAAAACAAAAAAAGAACAGAGTAGAAATTTCGAGGTGTACCATCGATCGACACTGAAGAATAAACATAGATCGACCGTGGATCATAACCATCGGTCGACACGATCCATCTGCCATCGATCGACATTCTTTTACAGAGTCTGGTATCGAGTTTCTCTCTTAAGCTTTTTACTTATGATTTATCTTTCCTAACCAATCCCGGACGAATTACACTGGGACAATGTAATTTAAGTAAGAGGGAGGTTCTCTAATGCTATTTGATTTGTTTTTAGTCTTATTTACTATATTTATATAAGTTTTTCAAAGTTTCATTGAGTCAAGAAGGAGACTATGATCAAGATTTATTATTGACTAAGAACACTTTAGCACCATTCTTAGAAGATTGTTTGCAGATATTACTAGAGATACCAAAATGGATCATCCTGCAACTATATCACACTTGCTTAAAAAGTTTGAAGGAACGGAAGCTGATTTGAATACTAATCCTTAGATTATTAGCTCGTTTTAGGGCTTGGTATACACTGGATCGAATTCCTTCTGCAAGTCTGGAAGGTAAAAGTCTATGTGCTACTGATTCCCCTCTCTCTCCCGTTCAGATAAAAAGGATCGAACATGATTTGGTGGTTACAACCATTAAAGCTTGATTCATATGATCCTAGAAAGAGATAAAGGTCAAAAAGAAGTGAACATGATCTGGTGGTAAAAACCATTAGGGCTTGATTCATGGAAGCCTATCCAAATATCTCAGTCAATTAAAAAAATAAAATAATACCCTCAAAAGAATGAAGTCATTGACTGAGAAGAAGTGAGAAGAGAGAGAGAGGAAATGAATCAGAGAAGACTACCTGTGTGTTCAGATACTTGCAGAGGTAAGAGTCCATATATCCTTTGATCGACACTCCCAAGGTAAAGCCTGCACTTTTATTTTATGCAAAGAAATGAAATCAGTAGAGGGGCGAGTCAGACTAGTATTCGCTAAGTTGTTGGTAGAATGGATTTTGTTGCTATAATAGGATAGGGTATATAAAGTTTCTTTGTGATTGACTTCATAGGGTGTGGTTACAAAAAAGTAGGTGACAGTTATACTTAGACATTATGTGAGTCTTCGCTTTTTAAAACCTCTTTCACAGGCTTTGTTTGCTTGAGGACAAGCAAAAGGTTAAGTCTGCGGGAGTTGATAGGGCCTGATATTTACCACTATTGTGACATGATATCAGCCCTATTTAGAGTCTATTATATTTGTTTTGAGTATGTTTTAGAGTATTTTCAGGTTCAAGTACGTTTTGGAGAACTTTGGTGATTCTGGAGCTTTTAGAGATGCAGAACTGCACATATGCGTCAGATTTTTAGCTATGGATAAAGACCTTCCCACCCTTATATGGAGCTTATATTTTTATATAATATATAGCTTTGAGTTATCTTTCCAATTTCACCGGTTTGAGGTGCATCGGACGGTTAGATCTAAAGTTATTCCCGATTTACTGAAGAGTGGTCTGTCTGCCTTGCGAGTGGAAACTGTCGAGGGGATGAATGCGCGTCGATCAATGGCACAGCCTTACCATCGATAGACGGTGATTCCGAAAGACATGCCCGACTTATTTTATGACCGACTTAAGCCCAAATGTCATGGCAAGTTACCATAATACCCCTGCACGAGTTTAGACCTTATATACATAGTTTTCTAAGCCATTGTTGACTGCTAAGATTTATTTTATTCATTGTCTTAAGTTTTGGAGAGAAGATTAATTCTTCTTCAGAGATTGATTGAAACTCCTTTACTATTATATTATTTCTATATCTATTATTTATTTAGACTATGATTTGTGTTATTGCTTCCATGTCTGAGTAATCATCTTGTTAGGTTTAGGGATTTCATGATCTTAATTTCAACCTGACAGTCATAGGATTGCTAGGTTATCTATAGATCTCTACACCAGGGTGTCTTGTAATACTAGGATCTAGAGTAGTGGAATAGCACGAGAGTGTGACTGATTGCTTGAACCTAGAATCATAGGAAAATTGAGAGGCACACGAGTGCAATTAATTAACGAAACCCGAGTCCTGTGTGGATTAGATATCTAGGCGCATACGATAGTTGGTCTAGGATCTAGTTGAACATTATCGATATGTGTGTTAATGCTTGTCTGAGGTAGTATCGATCGATACCCAAGCATTGGTATCGATCGACGCTCGATCCTTGTTTGCATGCGAGAGCTGGAACATATAACTTAGGCATCTGATTAGTAATTGCATGCGAGAGCTGGATTACTTGATTATTGAATTCGAGTTCTAGAATTTGATCTATAAAACCCTTTGCATCCTTCATTTGTATTTTGAATCTTTTGATTGATAAATCCCTAGACCTAGCTATTTCATCTTATTTTTATCAAACCAATCACCTGCTTACTTGTCTACTATTATTTCTTTAATAAATTGTTTGTCTAGCTTAATCTAAACATCTATAGTCTATTGTGTGCCCACGATCCCTGTGGATTCGATCCCTAAGTACTACAATTGAACCTCTTATTTGAGAGAGTAAAAAGTAGCTTATAAGGTTAATTTGAGAGTGCATAATAAAAGCTACAGCATGCTCCATTAAGAGAAAGCTACTATCCAATTGATAAAGTATAATGGTGAAGTATTTTCGAATCCTTTCCTATCATGAAGCTTGAAATCAAGATACTAACAAGTATTGACCAGACTTACACTATATTAGAGTGGGAGAGAAATGATCTGATTCAAGAAAAATAGAGAATGGGGTGAGAGTTTTCCCAAAGAAGAGCAACTAGGCTCTAATATCATGTTGGAATTCATGAGTGTTTGTCTCATGTAAGGAGAGATTCATTTAACTTGTGACTGAATCTCATTCAACCATACAACAAGAACTCACCTTCAAGATCAGAGACAACCAACTTGTGGTTGAATCCTCATACACAACTTACTATATAACCAAGAATCCTAGACAATAAATTGGTCACATGAAGCAGAAACTCTATAGTATGAATCTAATCCTTGAGAAGTAACACAACACTTAAGTTTGTTTACTTAGGTGAATAAAATTTAGAATCAGAAAGCTAGAGTTTAAGACAATATATAAAAAAGAGTTTATAGTGAGTTTTACAAGTATTAGACTGCCTTAAGAGAGAGAGAGAGAGAGAGAGAGAGAGAGAGAGAGAGAGAGAGAGAGAGAGAGAGAGAGAGAGAGAGAGAGAGAGAGAGAGAGAGAGAGAGAGAGTTTAGGCTGCCTTTAAACCATAATACTTAACTCCTTACATTGTGAATATTGTTCATACACAAGCAAGAGAGAGAGAGAGAGAGAGAGAGAGAGAGAGAGAGCCACGAGTTTAGAGAGAGAGAAATTTGTCTATTGATTCTTGTAAATATTACAAGAGATGTAATAGCCTTTAAATAGGCAATAGAAAACATTAAACAATTACTAAAACAATGAAACATAAACAAATAATTATGTAGAGAATGAGAACATGCTAAATGGGATACAACCAAGGTCTTGCTTGTCTAGGAGGAGTAGAGAGGGACATGAGGAGAGGCACAAGTCTCCTTAGGTTGATAGTGACAGGTCTGATCTTGTCCTTATGCACCCATGTGACTTTTCTCTGCCTAATTCAAACCAAATCTTTCCTTTTGAATTTAAACTGATTATTCTAAGTTTCTTGGAGCTTAGCAACGTCTCTTAAGCTTTTTCACTCATTTCTTGACTTGGAAGGTAAGTGAGGTCAACTTGGTAGCTTGTGAAGCAAGTCTGTACGGGCATAACCAAATTGGCTTCTCTTGATGAACTCTCCTTGGATCATCAACCAACTTCTTCTTCTGGTCACTCCTTTTTTTATTTTAACAATTACTTAATTATATTATTAATCATGAAAGTCATTAAAAATATGGAAATAACTTAAAAATATTTACTTGCAATTGCTTCATGTATAGTTTTTGGAAGCATGTCAGCAAATGCAAAGGGAATTAGTCATTGCATAAAGACATGACAATCATGACTCTTCATCTCTGAGAATTTTTGTCCTTGTTCGACACATCTTGAGATGTTTGAAATTTGAACATCGGGGAACTTCACTTCTGATGACACCCAGTTGAACAACACCGACTTTGCTTCTGATCATAATCTGAATACCGAAACTAAAAATTTTCCATTGCTTTTTATATGTAACTCAATTTTTGAGAAAATATTAGGTAAGTCCAACTTTAAATTTTTGCTATCTATTGTCTTCCTTTGGACGTTCAGTATTGTATTCATGATGTTGTCAAAAAATGCTTCTCTATATGCATCACATCGAGGTTGTGGTGTAAAAGAATCCTTCCAATATGGCAACTCCCAAAATATACTTTTCTTATGCCAACTGTGCTGAACTCTGTAATAATCAAGCATGTTTACCGTAACATGCCAATTACCCCCACGATGAATTGTTTTTTGAGCTCCGTAGTAATCAATTTGCTCTTTAATTTGTTCTCCCCTTAAGTAAGCAAAAAGAATGTCTCAGAAAACTCTTTTTTTTTCTAAACAATATCTTGTTTATTTGGTACGGATGGGTAAGGGGTAGAAAGCGACAATGACAATCAAACCAATATGTTTCTTACTATTCTTCAGTTGAAACACATCTGAATGCCATGGCAATATGGACAAGATAACTTCCCATGTGTAGTCTATACAGATAAGATCCCGTAAGTAGGAAAGTCACTTATGGTCTACAAAAGCATTGCTCACATCGTAAAATTCTTTTCGTTAAACAATCATACGTCCTCACCCCTGTTGACCACAAATATTTCAACTCTTGTATCAGTGGTTGTAGAAAAATACCTAACGACTTTTTCGGATGCTTCGGACCAGATATTAATATGGTTAAGAATAGAAACTTTCGTTCCATGCACATCTCCGGTGGCAGATTGTACTGCGTAAGAATGGCTAGCTACAATGAATATTGTCTCCCCGACATTATGAATAGACTAAATCCATTTGTACATAGTCCAAGATACACATTCTGAATATTTCTAGCGAAATCTGAATGTACCGTATTAAAATGTTTCCAGATTTTGCATTTGATGGATGAGTGTTCTTACCTTCTTCAGCATGCCATCTCATTTCTCCTTCAGTCCTCTCAGATTGATATAATCTTTTCAAAATATTTGTAATTGGTAGGTGCCACATCCTTTGGTAGGGTACCATATTTTGCTCACGTCCTTGCAGTTTGAATCGTGGCTTTTTGTAGAAGCGACACTCCACTTGCTTCTCATCCTTTCTCCAGTATATCATGAAATTCTCGATGCATACATATATCATCTCTGAAGGCAAACCAACACTATAAACCAATTTATGAATCTCATAATAAGAATCAACTTACATGTTTCTTCTGGGAAATACTCTTTAAAAAACTCTGTCCATGCATCCATGAAATTTTCAGGTAGATTATGATCAGTTTAATATTCATCATCCTAACTGCTAACGACAATTTTGAGAGACATTCTCTACAACCAGAGTAGAGTGGTTGATTCACAACATCTAATCACTGAACATTTTTTCTTTCTTTCATGTTTAAGGTTTTTTTTTACTGTGGTGTGTTTCATTCTTAACGCAAATGACATCTACGTAGGGAATTTTCAAGAATGGTAGGTAAAACATTACTACAGTTATACGAAGAAACATTATAGGTTAACCTAACTAAAAACACATTTACACCAATATAGCTGGTAAAATCGTAAAATCCTCATTTAAAAGTAGTAAAATATTTCGTCGTAAAATCAAAGTAACTTTACTACGATTTTATTATGGAATTATATTTTTTTGTAATTTCCTCGTAAACTTATGTGTATTTTATGACGAATTCATGTCCTCGTAAATTTACAATGAGTTTATGTCCAAATATACATTCCTTGTAAAATCCACGTGAGTTTATCGTTAACTTACGAGAAGTATATTTCCTTGTAAATTTTTGTAGTTACGGGAAGGTTTTTTATAGTGGATGAACTTAAATTGATAATGATGATTTTAACCTCGTGCTTGGTGAAGAAAACAAGTTAGAGTTGTGTGAGTGTGTCAGATGTATACCCTTATTTCTGAGGGAAGGAGAAGAGGCATATTTATGTGTCAGAATAAAGTCTCATATTGAGATCAAGGGAGAAGATAGCTGGAAGCATTTCATGGAATATTGACAAAATCTCTCAGATTTTTTACAATTCTCAAACTTTGTTCGTCATATTTGCTTATTGTATTTGACACTTTCATCCAATTAACATTAATTATAGTCATCCTTTTAACAAGAATCCAAAATATATATTGTTATCCAGTTATAATAGTTTATCATTATAGTTTTTATAAATATATGTTAAATATATCATGGATAAGATCATGTCCATCCAATAAATGAATCTTCCCTCACCTAAAGATTTACAGAAGGAATAAACACAATTTTATTGATAAATCTAATAATTATCCTAGTAATTCTATTGTTTGGTTAATCCATCAATACCATTAATAAACTCTAAACCTAACAAGAAATCTACTCAGACATGATCTTTGTCACAGAAATCATAGATGAATAGAATATATATAATATAAAACCAAAGGAGTTCCAGGAGGACTCTGAAGGAGTTTCTCCCTTCTCTCCTAACCCTAGAAAAAGGAATAAAAGAAAAGTTTTCTTAACGTGTAGCCGTCAACAATGGCTTATAAAAGATATAAATAAGGTTTTAGGTCGTCCATGGGTATTTTGGTAATTTGTGATGGCTTCAGGGCTTAAGTCGGCCATAAAAAAAGTCGGGCCTGTCTTCTGGGATCACCCCGATCGACACCAAGGCTATGTCGTCGATCGACACTCATGCATCTTCTCGACAGCTTCCTCTCACGAGGCAGACATGCCACTCTCCAGTAAAACGAGCATAACTTTGGCTGTAGGATCCTGATTGACCTCAAACCGGTGGAATTGGAAATCTAACTCAAATCTTTATTTTCTCTCAAAATATCAGCTCAATCTCACCGTGGAAAGGTCTCCATCCATAGCTAAACATCTGAAACATCTGCGCAGTTATGCATCTCTAAAAGCTCCAGAATCACCGAAGTTTTTCAGAATGTACTTGAACCTGAAAATACTCTAAAACATACTCCCAGCACATATAATAGTCTCTGAATAGGGCTGATATCATAGTACAATAGTGGTAAAAATCAGGCCCTATCAACTCTTCAGACTTAACCTTTACTTGTTCTAAAGCAAACAAAGCCTGTGAAAAAAATTTTGAAAGGCAGAGAGTCACATAATGTATAAGTATAACTATCACCCTACTTTGGTGCAACCACATCTTATCAAGTCAATCACAGATAAACTTTGTATACCCTATCCTAGTATAGCAACAAAATCCATTATACTAACAACTTAGCAAATACTAGTCTGACTCATCCCTCTATTGATTTCATTTCTTTTCATAAAATAAAAGTGCAGGCTTTACCCTGGGAGTATCAATCAAATGACACATGGACTCTTAACTCTGCAATTCTGGACAACCAGACACAAAGTCTTCTTTGATCCCTTTCTTTCCTCTTTTCTCTTTTCTCTCTTCTCTGAATCTTTTTAGATCTCAAATCCAATGATCAATATTGTTTAACACAAACATTATGCCATCTAATTTTTGATTTTCTTAATCTTTTTTTTTCTTTTCTCTTTTGCTTGGGGTCATCGGTAATGTACCTACCCCTCTCTTCCAACAATATGTGATCATTCCTCTGAATTAGAATAGTGGGATCATCGGTAATGTACCTACCCTTCCGCATCTCGGGAAATCATCTCAATCTTTTAAGCTTTTAGGTAGATTCTGAAGAGAGAGAGAAAAGGGAACAAGAGGTGCAATGACTTATACCTACAGACTTTCAAAAGGAATTCGATCCAGTGTATACCAAGCCCTAAAGCAAACAAATGATGTCATGATTAGTGTTGGAAATCAACGTTGGTTCCTTAAAACTTTCTAAGCAAGTGTGATATAGCGGCCGACCACTTTGGCATACCTGAACCTAAAAATACTCTAAAGCATACTCCAAACATATATAATAGACTCTAAATATGGATGATATTATGGCACAATAGTGGTAAATATCAGGCCCTATCAATGAGTTTCATCGCAAAAGCGCTGGATGATTCCCGCAACTTCCTCACTCTCAAACCACCTTCATCCTTTCGGAAACAAAGATCTTCCCAGCTAACCTTGGCCTTATGTGTGTGAGTAGGTAAGCCAGACCAGAGAAACAAACTACACATGCTTTCTATGGTATCAAAACACTTAGCTGGCAGGATAAATGTAGAACTCAGGAAATTAACTGTTCTCGATATAACATATTGAATTTATTGAAGTCTTCCTGCAAAAGAAAAAGACCTGTTGGACCAGCACAATATTCTACCTCGGATCTTGTCAATAAGAGGTTCATAGTCATTAGTGAGTGATTTTGTAGTGAGAGGCATGCCTAGATACTGGATAGGCAGTGTTCCCACTCCAATCCCTAACGACGTCGATGTCGATAAAAGAGCACTCACATTGCTCCATGTCGCATAGATGAAGGACTTAGCTGTGTTGATATGTAATCCTGACATGTCTGCGAATCGACGCATAACTTCCATAACACCCAATAGTGAATCAGATGTGCCATTAGTAAAGACAAGGATGTCATCAGCGAAACTCAAACGAGTAAGCTTGACACCTTGACACCGAGGATGATAAGTAAATTCACCTTTCTCTGCAGCCTCGTTTAGAAGCTTTGATAGGAAGTTATTAAGGATAACATAAAGATAGGGGGAAAGTGAACACCCTTGACGAATACCTCTGGCACTAGTAAAGAATCCCTCCAAACTTCCATTCACTGATACTGAAAACGCAGCCGTTGAGATACGTAGCCTGATCCACTGAATAAACTGAGGAGGTAATCCCATGGATTGTAAAACTGTTGTGATAAAAGACCACTTGACTGTGTCAAACGCCTTCGAAATATCAAACTTGATAGCTAATTTGTATTTGTTTGTACTCTTGTGATTCCCATTTACAAGTTCGGAGGTGAGTACGACGTTTTCCAGAAGTAACCTATCAGTGATGAAAGGACACTGATTTGCCTCTATTGCAGCAAGAAAGAGAATCTTCAGTCTATTGGCTAGAACTTTAGAGATGACCTTGTAGAGAAGATTGCAGAAAGCGATAGGTCGATAATACTTCAAAGTCTGAGCGGTTGTTGTCTTAGGAATCAGGGAGAGGATGGTAGCATTCACTCCTATAGGCATATATCCAAATAAGAAGAAGTACTGCACTGCTACAATGAAGTCCCTTCCAATGATTGACCACGCTGCAATAAAAAATTCTTTAGTGAAGCCATCTTGTCCTGAGATTTTATCATTTGGAAGAGAAAGAAACACTTGTTGTATTTCTGATGGGGTGACTGGTCTGACTAACACATCTGATTCATCATTGGAGCATATATATGTAAGCAGATCTTGCAGAGCTTCTAGAGAAATGTTCTCATTTGTCAAGTCATGCTCACGTGATGGTGTTTTTTATGTTCTAATAGGGTATAAATATCCTAAACAAATAATTTTCAAATTAACCCTTAATCCTAACACACAAAATAATACTCTTATCAAGAGAGATCAGGTGTAGTACTTAGGGATCAAATCCACAGAGAACAATGACACACAATATATTTATTATTTCTAAAGACTAAGCTAGGTAACTATATATATTGGTAGCAAGTAATCAGGTCAAGGAAATATTCCTTATTAGAAGGTATAGATGCAATATGGAAATATGATAATAATGCAAATATGAAAATATGCTAATAAATTAACTTGATGCAAATGTAAATATGCTAGATCTAGGGTTTTAGGCAAGTGGATTATAAAAGATAGATGTTTTTAATCATAGAAATCGAAATCTAATATATAAAAAACACCAGCTCTCGCATGCGCGTCTAATCTATTGACTAAGTCCAATGTCTCAGCTCTCGCTTGTTAACACGAAATGACCGTCGATCGATGGCAATGATCCTTCGTCGATCGATGGTTTCTTGAGTAAAGCGTTATGAACTAATTCAATAAGTTCACTAGATAACTAAATCAAATCTCGTTTGTTTCTAGCAACCAAGCTCAACATAATAAATTCCGGTAGTAGACCATGCTCTCGCTTGCGCCTAACTATCATATTATCAGGGTTCTAGTTAGCTACTCTAGAGCACAAGCAATAAACACAATTCTATTAATAGATCTAATAATGGCCCTAACAATTCTATTATTTGGCTAATCCATCAATACCATTAATAAACCCTAAATCTAGTTGATAACTACTCAAACATGATTAAAGTAAGAATAATAATCTTAAGATAATGCATAGATAAAATATTGGGGTTTCAATGAATCTTCTCCCTAAATAAATCCTAGAACTATGGTGAGGTGGTGCACACTTAGCCTCCTCACTCACACACTTTTAGCAATTTTCACCAAGCACTCACCAGCACCCAGCACACAACACACTTTTTCTAGTGCAATACATAAAGTATAAATATAAAACCCTAAAGTCTAGGTTAAAAATCGTCCAAGGGTAATTTTGTAATCTTGTGTCATGTCTCTAACTTGGGCTTGAAAGTCGGCTGTCTGCGAATTGGACATCGATCGATGGCAGATGGGTAACATCGATCGATCTTGGTCATGTAGCATTAGTTGACGCCAACATTTTGTCGTCGATCGACGGTAATCTTGTACTTCGACTCTCTCAGTGATCAACTACATATTATTCTCATCTAAATGCACCAAAATCTCCAAGTATCTCCATATATCTCCAAAACGTACCTAGACCTGTAAAGACCTCAAAACATAGTCTAGACATACATAACAGACCCTAAATAGAGCCTATAACTGGTAATAAATAGGTTATATCAACTCCCCCAGACTTACTTTTTGCTTTTCCTCAAGCAAACAATCCTGTGAAAGATGTTTGAAAAGCGAAAACTCACACATTGTCTAAGTATAAGTGTCACATTACTTTACTTCGACCACATCCTATCAAGTCAATCACAGAGAAACTTTATATACCCTATCTTAGTATAGCAATCAAATCCATTCTACCAACAATTTAGCAAATACTAGTTTGACTTGCCCCTCTACTGATTTCATTTCTTTGCATAGAATAAAAATGCAGGCTTTACCTTGGGAGTATCGATCAAGGGACACATTGACTCTTACCTCTGCAAGTATCTGAACACACATGTAGCCTTCTCTGATTCCTTTTCTCTCTCTATTCTCACTTCTTCTTAGTCAATGTCTCCCTTGTTTTGATGGTATCATTTTATTTTTTAATTGACTGAGATATTTGGATAGGCTTCCATGAATCAAGGCCTAATGGTTTTTGCCACCAGATCATGTTCACTTCTTTTTGATCTTTATCTCTTTCTAGAATCATATGAATCAAGATTTAATAGTTGTAGCCACCAAATCTTGTCCGAGTCCTTTTTTAATCTGAAGGAGAGAGAGAGAGGAATCAGAAGCACACAAAATTTTACCTTCTAGACTTGCAGAAGGAATCTGATCCAATGTATACCAAATCCCAAAGCAAGCAAATAATGTCAGGATTAGTATTGGAAATCAGCTTCCAAAATTTGTGTTCTTGGTACTGCTGCTAGATGCCAAATTCCCAATCAATCTTGTAGCTTCTTAAGGGCTCCTAGTGCTGAAATTTCCTTCACTATCTGTGTCCAAAACCATCTGATACTGCAATTCAATACCTCTAAAGAAAGTACGAAGAAGCTGCACTTCGTTGAATCCATGATGTGGACGGTCTATATGGTATGACTTGAACCTGATCCATGAGTTTCTAAAAGACTCTGAAGGTTCTTGTGAAAAAGTAGCAATCTTTCTTCTCAGATCTTCTACTCTTGCGTCATCAAAAAGTTACGCAAGAAAGCGTTCTTAATGTCAGTCCAGGATGTCAGAGATCCTGGTGGTAGCTGCTTAAGCCAATATGAAGCTTCTCCAGCAAGTGAGTCATTGTAGAGCTTACAAAAAAGATATTCCTTAGGGACTCCATTTGCTTTAATAGCAGTCACTAGATCCTCAAATCGCTCCAGATGATCCATAGGGTGCTCGTGTCGAAACCCATGGTAAGGCGTCTGCGCTACAAGTACGAAGTAAGCGGGCTTGATATCAAAATCGTTTCTCTGAAAAGCTGGAGGAAGAATGGCAGATCTGTTGGCGTAGAACTGGTCTGGACAGTTCTAGTCAACCAACGTTCTCTGAGAAGCTTGGGCATTAGCTCCAGGTTGAGCTATTGCAGCGTCTGCTTCTGCTTCTGCTTTTGCTTCTAGTTCTGTATCAGGGATTATAGTCCCGTGATCGTCTATCCTTTGACCTGCTGCATTATGCAGATGACCGTTGAGGCCATGCAAGTCTCCATTCTCATTCTGAGCCACTATTATAGGCGCAACCATCTGAATTCGCATGCTGTCATTGGTCGATGCGGATGAGGTGCTGTCGATCGCTGCTACATAATCAATATCGGTCGATGGTAGAGTTCTGATGTCGGTCGATGGTTGAGTTATGATACTGGTCGATGGTTGAGCTATGATGTCGGTCGATGGTTGAGTTCTGATGCCGGTCGATGGTTGAGTTCTGATGCCGGTCGATGCTATCCGTAAAGAGGTATCGGTCGACGCTGAATGTATGCCGTCGATCGATGCTTGTCATCTTTCTTTGCGGATCGTGTGTTCGAATTGCTATAGGTTAGAGAACAGTAAGTCTTGTTCTTTGTTGCTCCTGGTACTCTTTTGCATGCACCTGAAAAACAAAGAAAAATAAAAATCAGTAACTTGAAAGTAACAAACCTAGATTAAGTCCAAGAAAATAAATCTAATGGCGATCAATGTTCCCCGGCAATGGCACCAAATTTGACGTGATGGTGTTTTTATGTTCTAATAGGGTATAAATATCCTAAACAAATAATTGTCAAATTAATCTTTAATCCTAACACAAAAAATAATACACTTGTCAAGAGAGATCAGGTGTAGTACTTAGGGACCAAATCCACAAAGAACAATGGCACACCATAGATTTTTTATTTCTAAAGACTAAGCTAGGTAACTATATATACTAGTAGCAAGTAATTAGGTCAAGGAAATTTTTCTTATTAGAAGGTATATATATGCAATATGAAAATATGATAATAATACAAATATGGATATATTCTAATAAATTAACTAAATGCAAATGTAAATATGCTAGATCTAGGGTTTTGGGCAAGTGGATTATAGAAGATAGAAGTTAAAGGTATTTAATCATGGAACTCAAAATCTAATGTAAAAGACACCAGCTCTCACATGCGCGTCTAATCTATTGACTAAGTCTAATGTCTCAGCTCTCGCTTGTTGACACGGAATGACCGTCGATCGATAGCAATGATCCTTCGTCGATCGATGGTTTCTTGAGGCAATCGTTATGACCTAATTCGATAAGTAAACTAGACTAACTAAATCAACTCTCGTTTGTTTCTAGCAACCTAGCTCAACAGAATAAATTCTGGTAGTAGACTATGCTCTCGCTTGCGCCTAACTATCCTATTATCAAGGTTCTAGTTAGCTACTCTAGAACACAAACAATAAACACAATTTTATTAATAGATCTAATAATGACTCTAACAACTCTATTTTTTGACTAATCCATCAATACCATTAATAAACCCTAAATCTAGTTGATAACTTTTCAGACATAATTAAAGTAAGAATAATAATCTGAATATAATGCATAGATAAAATACTGGGGTTTCAATACAAATCCCCCTAAGGAGTTATGAATCTTCTCCCTAAATAAATATTAGAACTACGGTGAGGTGGTGCACACTTAGCCTCCTCACTCACACACTTTTATCACTTTGCACCAAGCACTCACCAGCACCCAGCACACAACACACTATTTTTGGTGCAATACATAAAGTATAAATATAAAACCCTAAAGTCTAGGTCAAAACTCGTCCAAGGGTAATATTGTAATCTTGTGTCATGTCTTTAACTTTGGCTTGAAAGTTGGCTGTCTGCGAATTGGACATCGATCGATGGCAGATGGGCAACATCGATCGATCTTGGTCATGTAACATTGGTCGACGCCAACGTTGTGTCGTCGATCGACGGTAATCTTGTACTTCGACTCTCTCAATGATCAGCTACGGATTATTCTCCTCTAAATGCTCCAAAAGCTCTAAGTATCTCTATATATCTCCAAAACGTACATGGACCTGTAAAGACCTCAAAACATAGCCTAGACACACATAACATACCCTAAATCGAGCCTATAACATCGTCTAGAACTGGTAATAAATAGACTATATCACATGTCCTTGCAGAAAAGTTTGAAAATGAAGCGCTGCCTCTTTTTTAATATCTTTAAGAGATGTAAGCACTTCACCTTGCATTGTAACTAGACTTCTGATCATATTTTTGGCTACCCTCGTCTGAACCATATTATAAAAAACCTCGTACTCCGATCTCCTGCTGTGAGCCAGTGAACACAAGACTTCTGTCTATAAAATTTTTCCTCAAAGGGAGCTAGATTATTCCATCTCTCTGCTGCCTCAACCACCCTTGCAGAGTTTTCCGGAGTTGGATCCAATAACACCTTGTTTTGACATTCGCTTATCATACCTACCCAAGGGATAATAAGCATAGTTCGTGAGGGATCGCCAGTTTGGCATAGACACACTCATGCACCACTGATGATTGGACTCTTGCAATCTCGTCTCAATTAGACAACCAAATGAAGGCTTCTCCAGCTGTAGCTAGGCTCTAAGGGCGATGCGCTTACGTGGCAAGTTGAAATCATGCATGTTCCAACTTGCTAATGTACTTTTTGTATTATATTTCTTTTGATTTGGTTTAAGTATTTCAATTTTATTTTATTAATTTTTAATTGAGTTAAATTAGATTTTTTTTAAAAAAATATTTATTTATATTATTTAATAACTATTTAATTTATATAGACATCTTTACTTAGTTTTAAATATAGTTATATTTAAAAATATGAACAATAATAAATTTGATTTTTTGTAGTTGAAATACATTAATTTGGAAAAAATAAATTTGTTAATTAAATTAATAAGCTGATAAATTTAAATAAAATTTTAACATTTAGCTATCTAATAAAAAATATATTTTATTAGTGCTGCTTTATTTTTGTATTTGTTGATGTACACTTACAATTAATTTTGGTAAAACGTGTATCTTTTTACAAAATGATATACATATATTGGTAAAACATATATATTTAAGATAAAGAGTAAGAAAATGATTACATGAGGGAAAAATATAAGAATACAAAATCAAGGATAGTTACAGATATGTAGAGGTTAGAGTTATAAGCTTAGAGATGAAATTATTATCCTTTAGCATGCAGTTGATAGCTTATTTTGTCAATCTATCAAAGCTGAGTGTCAAGTATCTTTTATAGATTGCTATAGAGACTAACTTTAGATTTTGAAAATATATAGTGATTTCATGTCAGACAACTAAATATACAAAAATGTATACAGAGAAAATTATTTATTATTGTCGATATTTCTGAATGTAATAAAAAATGTTTGGTTTGATGTTTTACTATGTGATGGTGATATTTATTATTTTCAATATTTCTGAATGAAAGTAGTTTATGTTTAATCGCTTTTGAAAATTGTTATCATCGGCATTACTGTAGAAATTGTATTATATGTAGAAATTGGAAAGTGATTACGACAAAAAAAATCACAGTGAATAAAATTTGAATGAAAAATTTGTATTTGACAAAAGCTTCGACGGAGTTCGTGCGTGTGTGTTGGAACATAAGAGTGAACTATTTTCAAAAAAAAAAAAAAACATAAGAGTGAACTGATTAATGAAGATAGTCTGTGTGAACTGTTACAAAATAACAAAAAAGGTCATCTAAGTGAATTTATGAATGAAGGTTTTCAAACATTTCAGCTATGAAATGCATCGTTTGATTTCTCTTTTTTTTTATTTAGAACATGAGTGATATTAATAAAAGAATCAGAGACATGTCACATTTATACAATGACTTCTACTAATAGTACCAGCACCCGCTCTAGGGTAGTGTTGAAGGTGCAGATGCATTGGACCCCCATATTTCTATTAAATTTTCTTTGCAATTTAAAGGCCTAGATTTTTTTTTAATTCTTTTAAATCAAAGATTTAATTTTCAAAATTCTTACATTAACATAGATAAGAAAGTATTGTATGACTTAGGGCCACAATCTTTTAAGCTCGACTTGAATAGTAAATATCAACATTAAAACACTTTAAGTTTTTCAATATGTGAATGGTGCAAAATAAGAGTATCTGATGTTTATCATTAAGAGTTATTTACATATATAAAGAAGAGAATCTCTCTCTTCTCTTCGCGCCATGTCATCAATTCAAATATTCTGAGTGGGACAAGTGGCAGATAAATCAAATTCGCAGCTTTTCATCAAAAATGGTGTTATGTGGGTTTTGTTTTAGTTTAATTTTTCTCCAGTCAACCAACCCATATATAGTATCCCTAACTATAAATGCGCTCTAAGCGTCGTTTTGATATTAGGTTTGCGCCTGCCATTCGAGATCGAGACACAACCGAGTTTTGAGAGTGTTGTTTCATTTTCTTCCTTAATATTCGAAAAGCTACAAGTTATTTTTCATCTTCTTAAATTTCTTATTAAATCTATCACCCATGATCTACCTAGAATGTGAACTTCCCTCATGCAAGGCGGTGGAACTGCGACTATAATAAGGAAGTTTTCCTTCCCTTGAACGCCATCCTCTTAATCTAGCCCAAACAATTTTTTAATTTACTGTAGTAGTTGGATGCTCACTGGATATATGTGTTATTTTATCCACCTTCGAATATCTTAAGCTTTTTATTTTATATTGAAAAAGTTTTGATTTGCTTATCCGTGAACATGCAATTCTGGTTAATTTGGGCTCTCTGCGAGCAATAGCAATGCGAGACGGTCTCCTTGTATTTTCTTACAACCGGTAATCATGGCCGCATTATATCTCTTACTGTTCTTCAGATCATTCATTCTTATCCAAAATTATTTTCAGGAGAGGAGGACGGACCTTTGTAGATACATTGACGATGCCTAGAATCAACCCAAGAAGTATGAATGGAGGACCCCAATGCATTTGAAATCAAGGTTTGTTTGGTTATTGATATACATTTCTATGGAAAAGAAGAAACATGTATACTGTAGTGAAATATGGTCTCATGACCCTATCATCAAATCAAATTAATTAACCTCTTTTTTTAAAAGGATCTATTTAAATTTAGCTCTTAATAATTTTCAACATCTTGGTGTTGATTTTTCATTATTGTGGCTCTCTAAAAGGTTGTTGAATCAGCCCTAATCTCAAGGATACAACGGTTAGTCGGTAAAAGCAAACACTTATGGATATAGAACCCTGTGTGTGTATGCATGATTGTGACTTGTGAGTATATTTCAGTTATCGACTGTTGGACTGTGAATTCTATTTAACTTGGTTGCTTTTGTGTCTCCAAAATGGGCTGAGTTCTCATATTGACGTAGAATGCATTTCTCTTACTGTAGTTCTAAGTTTGAGTCTGCATATAACACAATGAACTGAGCACGGTGGACGAATGAGCTGAGTAAGGAATACTAAACACGTTCTCACATGAAATTGGAGCGTTTTAGTTTTGTCGTAACATTAGCTTCTGCCTTATTTAGAACACTCACTTGCTCTGAAATCCAGTCTCATGCCCTTTGATTAAGGTTAAACTTCTTCTTGAGGTTTTGCCTAACTGCTGATATATTGGAGGAACTTCGTATTAGCAGATGAATAGGCCGTAGCACCTTCTTATCACGTGCTTACAAGAAAAAGGGAGGACAGAGCGTTAAGTGCAGACACTGTATTTCTAACGTCAGCCTTCACCTAAATAGAGGAGTCATTGTATAGTTCCATTATAAAGGTTTCGATTTTTTTTACAAGGTGTCATTTTTCCCTTTAAAACATGCTTCTTTCATTATTTTTTTTCAGGTGAAACTGATGGTTTCGTAACATTTGAAACTGCTTTTTTTTTAAAAAAAAAAAATTGGATTTAGAGTTACTTACCAATTCTAAATGAATCCACAACCATAACTATCTGAAGTAAAATTCATTTGTTAATTGTAAATGTACACACCAAATATTTAAGTTCACTTTGTTTCTGTTCGGGCGTTTTGCATTCTGTTTTATAAAATATTTTTACCAAATCATAAATATTTTAAGATTTCAATAGTGTAAACTTCTCTGAACTTTATTCACATGTAAAAGCTAACACATAAATTGCAAATGAAACAAATATAATATAAGAATATACGTGAACTGTAAAATACCAAATGTTTGTTTTAAGTTTTGTAAAACGAGGTAACTATATAAATATGTCTAAAGACTAACAAGTAATATGAAAAATACAAATAATGGAACGACTTCTCATTATAAGCAACACGATATGGTTTCAAATCCTACTTATAAGAACGTTGATCTAACTTTAGATTCTCTTGGGTGAATTAACAACTTCTAATTATGTTATTGAAACTTGAACAGAGGAACAAGAGTGCTATAAATGTATCTGTTGTGGGTTCAGTGCACAACGGGTTTGGATTCAAGCATGTAGAGTTCATAAAAAACTAGAACATGTCCAAATTTTTGATACTGGTAACCGAGAAGATGGAGATGATGACTCTTGGGGTAGTGGTGCTAAGACAGAGTATACTCTTTCATTTAATGATTTCGCACATAAGGATGTCTGGTACAAAAGATCCTATATAGAAAAGATTGAAGAAGTCACTAATACATTCACGAGCAAGTAACAACATAAAAAGTAGGAAAAGGGGGATAAAGACCACTAAGGCACACTTGATCACACAGCTGTTGCCATTAAAATCTCAAAATCTGATGCTGCTCAAAACATCCTCACAGGGTTCTTCTCCTTCGTACATATCCTGCATATAGGTATTTGGTATATGATGAGTTCATGGAAAATGGAAAATGAAAGCTTTGAGGAAAGATTTTCAAAATAAATTATATTACGTGAAAATACACAATAAAAAAAATACAAATTATTAAAACAAGTTTAGATTAAACTCCCACAATGTAGACACATTTCCAATAACATATTCTTTGTCGTCTATTTTCCATAACATATACTAGATTTTTGATCCGCGTAACCGCGCATGTTTTATTTTCATTTTTATATAGATATTTATTTTACATCATTAGTGACGTTAGTTATATATTTAAATGTTTATATAAATATTACAAATACAATAAATTTATAGTTTACATGTCAATATCAGTTGTTTCAATCATTTCTTATTATATATTTATCGTATTGAATTTGCATTTAGTTATTAAATAAATTAATACATGCATGAAAAATCATAATTGAAAATTATTTTATATTTAATTTATACTAAATTCTGATCCAGGTTTTAAAGTTAAATTACCGGTTAGAATTTTTTTTTATGTTTACTTAGATAAAATATTTTTGTATATATAAAAGTTTAATATGTTAATTTTATACATGTATAATATAGTAACTAATGTTAACCCGTTCTGCCAACGTATTAGATATTTTTAATATTAATATTTTCTATTTATGAAAATAAAATAAATTAATTTATCAATTTAATATAGCTTTTCTTTTAATATGATAGATTGTGATTTTAAAATAGATGAAAAGATATAATTTTTATTTTATATATTAATGTATAGTTATATTTCATTACTAATTCGAATTTAGGGATATTTACATAAATTTTTGAGTGTTAAGATCTTGATAAAATTTGTTTTAACATATTTGTTTGATTTTTTCATATATGTTTATATTTAAAATGAAAAGATATTAAAATAGATTATGATTAAAGTAATTACAAATATTTTATTATTAGTTTTAATGAAATATATTTAGTAAAAAATTTCAATGATTGTCCAGAAAAAAAAATGAGTTATTACTTCTATTTTAATAGAATAGATATTATCTTGTTGACAAATGACACCTACCAACCTAATAAGAAAACACTCACAGCGTTGACACAGTTAAAAAATAATTCGTCCAAGTGCACCTCCTATTTCGGATATAAACAGTTAGAACTACTACAATATGAAAATAATAGTTTCAGAAAAAAATGATGTTACATAATTAATAAAAAGCTGAATCCTCTATTTTCGGATGACATTTCATCAAGAAGTTGTGTAAAAGTTTAACACTATAATTTCTAAAAGCTTATTAAGTATTCCACTTTTCATCATCTTTTTTTTAAACTAAATTTATTGATAAAATATTTAATAATCCAGAATTTGTTTCTGATCAATATTTATTTTAGATCTAACAAAACATTTGACATCAATCTAAAATAATATTTTAGCACATGATTAATAAATAGGACAAATCTCTCAAATATCTCTTTGAAGTTTTTGTCATAAAAATAGAGTTTGAGAGAAAAAAATGACTAAAATAGACCTTTTTATTTTGAAAATTTTAATTTTTTTAATTTTTTTTAATTTTTAAACCTCAACTCCAAAACCCCCATCCCATAACTCTAAACCCTAAGTTTAGATTAGTTAACCCAAATGTATAAATATATATTTACATTCTTTAATAAAGTCTATTTTAGTCATTTTTCTCTTTGGGTGATTTTTTTGGGACAAAAACTTTTTTTAGGTCTATTTTGGTCTTTATCTCTTAATTAATATAATATCAAATACATAAATTTTAAAAATATTCATAAGGAAAAAGATAATCCAATATTTTTGTACTAAAAAAATATTTTATTTATTATTGAAACTATCATAATTACAGTAGAATAAACAAAGAAAATATGTTAATATTAAGATAATCATAATCTATGATAAGAATAACAAAAAACATACACATTAAAAAGTAATAAGATCTTAAATTTAAGTAAGCTAAATATATTGAAATACTCATTAACATTAATGATATATTTATGTATTTTTTGGTTATTAACCCGCCAATAAGGCGAGCCAACTCTAGGATATCATATAACAAAACGAGAAGCACTGTGGCCTTTTAAGTTATATATATAGATAGGACAAACGGCTTGAAACAACACACAAAGTTTGTTGTCACTACAAAAAAGGGACCGACAACAAAAGAAAGCAGTGTCTATTTTAAGGCCTAATCGGATCTTAAGACACAAAACAACAACATACTTGTTACTTAATCAGAGTCACTTCTTCAAATGCAAAAGGGAAGTGTCTTTTCAAAAGGCCTAAACCGATCTTAAACAAAAACAACATTCTTTGCTAATCAACTCTTCAAGATGGTCTTGGAGAATATCTTCTTGCAATAAGGACTAAACTTTAGTTTCCCATACTTATGCACTTTCTCCACCAAGCTCGCACGAACAGGACCCTGTTTCAACCCAAAACCTCTCATGTCAGTTTGTGTTTTTAAAAGCTCTTGTTGGGATTTTGGACTGACCTTGGTTACGGAGAGAGCAGTTTGGATAACGTAGTTCCCAAAAGGATCATGCAGGAGATGTTCAAAGTTTGGAACAGAGAGAAGCTCACGGACAATCTCAGCCCGACTCTCTGGATATATCCTAAGGCATTTCTCCATCACGTGGCTACTGAATTTCTGAGTTGCTAGCTCCGCATAATGCATCCTAAACTGAATCAATAACTTCACTGCAGACACTTTCTGCTCTATTAGATACTGCACTACATAGTTCCTGGAACAATATTGCATAAAACCATAAGCAGAGTTTTTATCAAACTAAAACCAAGTCACTACTGAGTCTTAATAATATTTTACCCGAAAGGATCCTGAGAAAGGTGAAGTGAGTTTCTGGATATCTCATTGACGAGTCTCTCACGTTGCTCTCCAACAGAGTTTGAGACGCAGCACTGAAGCACACAGCATCCGTGGCGATGAGTTGCTATCTCAGCACAGTACTTCGTAGCAGCTTCCAACACAAACTAACACCAAAATTTTCACAAGTATTAAAAAAGCTAGGCATAATCAGAGGTTTTTAAGTAAGAAACAAAAGACATTAATTCAAAACCTTGGTGTCGTTAGGACCGAGAGTAGTCAAGCAAGTTTGAATCACATGGTTCCCATTCAAATCTTTAACAAGAGACAGAAACCCTGGTTTGAGACCTGACTTCACCATTCCGATCTGCTGTTTTGTTTTCACCGTTTCGATCATCTTTTGGACAACCCGTGTCCTGTTTTTATTCAAAAGAAAATAGAATTAACCACAACTCAAACGCAGAAACAGCTGATTTCTAGGCTTTTGGGCTAAAGGTCTCAGCTTTATTCTACAGCTTCCTAAAGAAAACCAGTTTTTGGTTTGTCCAAAAACAGCAAAGAAGTAAAATATATAAATAAATCTTCATCCTGTTTCTACCAAATGTTGCATTCTTTTGTTGATAGCGATGGCTAAACCATTTATACAAAACTTTTCCGTAAATAGTAAGAAATTTCTACTTTCTCGAGAAACAAGAACGATTACATCCTAATCAACAAAAGATGATATGTCTTTATCTCTAAAGAAAACTCGTGGACTAGTGGGGAAGTTATCATAAGATTTGACTAAGTTAATAAAGCATAGAACTTGATACAAGCTCTGTATCTTGTCAGTCACTATATTATTTATGTAAAGTTGATTCAAAGGTTACCCATAGTTGTTGAGACAGATTTTGAGAAGCTCCGTTGGTTTTGAGGTCAAAACACTAACAATCATCGTTCTCTGTTCCTCATCACACGCATCTAACAGCTTCTGAACCAAGTAATTTCCGAAGGGATCCATGGAAAGTTCAACGACATGGTTGATGATTTCAAGGAATAGAGCGTCAAGAAAGAGTCCTTCATCGACCAGCTTCTGCAAAAACCGACAGCCAATCTGATCTTTACCCATTAAGTTAACAGATCCGTAGATGTTAACCATGGAGGCAAGATCCAGAGGCAAATCGCTAGTGGGGTTCATCCCATATGAGCCTTGACGTATCAGAGAAGCTCCAGAAACTTCCATGGCGGCTAGAGCTCGAGAAGCCCTGTTTCTTCCTCCACACAACCAGGGATCATTCCCAAGAGAGACGCCTCTAAGACTATCAGGTGGTCCAGAACCATGGATGGCTCGAGAAACCCTTTTTCTCTCAACCATCAATGAACCCTCAAGAGAGACGCTTCTGAGACAAGGAGATGAACGCTTGATGGGTCGGTTCATATGGTCCAAGAGAGCATCTCTGTGGTTCTTAAGAGCCATCATCTCTCTAAGTTCGTTAGGGCTAACGGAGTCTTGCAGGCCAAGGAAACTAAGATCTGCCGGAGAAACTCCATGAGAGGTGGTGTTTCGCAGAAAAGCTTGGCGAGCAGAGTTATCGTTTCGAAACCCAGAACTTCCATCCTCGAACCCTTGGAGAGTTCTTCTAGACACGAAATCATCCGGGTCGACCCGTATCGGTCCGGGTCTGCTCCAAATACTCATGTCGCAAGAGATACCCATTTCGTTCAGCTTTTTACACAAACCCATCACGTCGCTGCTCTTCGTATCCACCTTGTCGTAACTCTGCAGAAATGGGTTTGTGTCGAGGCTCTGTTGAAACCCACCCGAAGAACCAAAGTCACGAGGAGGAAGACGACGATCTGAAGCTCGTCCTGTGTTCGAATCTCCCTGAAAACCCATAAAGTTTTCCTCAAACATCTTCGATATAAGCGAGAACGGGTAAAAGAAAAAGCGATTTCACAAAGGAAGAAGATGCAAATATGGGAAGTGAGAGAGAGAGAGAAAGAGAGTAAAACAAGAGTGGACAATACGGAGAGAGAGGTTGGTGATATATAACAGAAAATGGTATGGAGAGAGAGAATGTTTGTGCTCTGAGAGAACGTACGGAGACCCTCCCGTCCAAGGCTGGTTTGTCTCTTTTGTCGTTTTTCACTCACTCTCGCCATTAATACGCAGCAGCCCAGAGCCTTTGCTTTTCTACAATCTGCCCAACAAAAATTAAAATTAAATTGCACTTTTGGTCCTTTTTAGTTTCAAATATGGCATTCTTTTACTAGTATTATTTTGAAATTATTTTCAAAAGAATTAAGTAAATATACAACAGTGATTTATTTAAGTAAGAGGACACGAGATTGATAAAATTGCAAAAATGATAGTTGATTGATGGTGAAATGACAAGTTAGTCATTGTCCATATATACATATCACCTATTAAATATGACAATACAATCTTAGATATCATCATTAGATTTCTGTCATGTAAAATATTTGTAAAAAATTTCATTTAATATAAAAAATTTTAATGAATGATTTGTTTATAGTGTATGTAACTACATTTATATGCTGTGTGTGTAAGTACGATCAATGTCATCCCAATAATTTTTAAAGCCTAAAGCTAAAACAATCTATTTGCATATAAATATTGGAAGTAATTAATTTCAAATAAAATCACATATGTGAATCAAAAATGAGTCCAAGTTGTGATAACAAAATGCAAAAACAGACTATCAAACCAAAGTAATTTCTTATAAAAGATGAAACTAAGAAAATTTAGCTTAAGATATATAAGAGATTCAAACATCACAGTACAATATATTCGCTTTGATTGGTAACACTTGAATAATTGAGGAATGGCGGAAAATAAATTAAATTGTTGAATAGAAATTATGAAAATTTAAATTTGCTGAATAAAAGTTGTGGAACAAAAGTTACATATGATTGAATAGATTTTTGCGGAATCGCTTAACAACAATTATTTTAAATTTTATTTTTATTATCTCATTATTGTTCATCTAATTTTTGATACATTCGTAATAGATAAATAAAATTATTGATATTGTGAAGCTCAAATCAAACTTGCAATCTCATTTATAATAATTTACATATATTGACATGCATTCCTTTTTTTTCCCATCTCAGATTGCACTGTCCTTTGACTCTCATTGTTTTCTTCTTGCCCACCAATATCATCTTGAGAAGCTTGATTAAAATCAATAACTAGAATTTGAGAAATCCGAATAAAATTGCATAGTGCCATAGTGGTTTGAACAACTTTATTTTGTACTTTCTTATGATATCTGGGGTGGTCATCTAATTTTTTCCATTTTTTCCGTACTCCAAAAGTACGCTCTATAATCGAGTGAAGTGAAGTGTGTATCCTGTTAAATGTTTCCTCCTGATTATGCGGTGGTCCACTTGTTCGAAATTGTTGGAGATGGTACCTTGGACCTCCACGATATGGGGCTAGAAATCCTTTCTTATTTACATATCCAGAATCTACAAGATAGTACTTTCTTTGAGAAGGCTCCAAAAAATTCGGATCATCGCTCATTGCCATCATTAACACTCTTGCATCATGGGCAGATCGAGGAAACTCAATCCATACATATTTAAATAACATGTTCACATCACATATAGGCAAAATGTTAAGATCTGTGTAGCGGTGACGGTTTCAAAAATATTGATGCTTCTGTTTTTTTTTGACAATTTAACAGGAACGTGTATCCCGTCCATTAATCATATAAACCCCCTGAAGTAAGGCCAATAATTGGCATTGGAACTTAAAGTCTGTGAAACCCTTTCAAGATCTTGTTGTGATTGTGCTGGAATTAACTCACTAGCAAATGAATAACATGCTTCGAGGAGCATGAAACTTCATGTTGATGGTTTCTTGAGAATGCCAAAAATGATAGCAACTAACGTTGTACCATATTATGTGCACATATCATCAGAAAAGTTGCTACACTTTTGTTGACACATATGTGTTTCGTGTTGCGGAGACCATAATGACACTGTAATTTTTGACTTAGGCCTTTGAAAATACGGTTATACATTCTTATCAAGCTGTGACAACTTACTGGATCTTCATATATGTGAATTTTGATTAGGCTCCACCCATTCCCCCATTCTCTTCCAATAGGCTTTCTTTATAGTTTTTTTTTATAATGCTTGATGATTGGCATAATGAGTAACTCAACGATAGCATGATCTTCTAGATGCAAAAGCTCCAACATCTCATTCTCGTTTAGCTTGTCTAATCCTTGTGAGTGCAACTCATTTAAACGATCTCTCTGAAAAAAATAATAATATAAATAAAAGTTAATATTAATAATAGAGAAGATACTAAAATATAAAAGACAGTCGAATACAAAGATAGTCTAATAATAATAAAAATCTATGTTCTTAGTCAATATTCATTGATTCATTTTCCACCTTATCAATCTCTAAAGCCACCTGTCATGCTACCATTTAACTCGTTTGTACATTTGTGTCTTCACAATTACTATTACTTGGGCTATTATTAGAGAATTTAACGCTTGGCACACCATAATTATTGTGGAGTTTAGCTTTTGTTTCTTCAAACTTTCTAAGCAAGTGTGACATAGTGGCAGGATGATCCAATTTGGTATCTCTAGTACTCTCTGCAATCAACAAGTCTATAAAGGTGCTATAAAATGGTTATAGTGAATAAGTAAAACTATGAATCTGATCATAATCTCATTCTTGACTCTATAAAAACTTTTTTTGAAAACATTTAGTAAGACTCAAAAAATAAACTAAATATCCGTAAACCTCCCTCCAAACTTGAATTTTTCCCAGTGTATATCCCGTCAAAGTTTGGTGAGAACATAAATTATAAGAACACAATTTAACAAGGAAAACGGTATACCTGCTCGCTGATGTCAGTATCGATCGACACAATAAAGTGACAATCAATAGTTTCTAATGTCTTACTGTCGATCGATATTGACCCTGTCTCATCGGTCGATGCTTAGCAATTGTCTCCATGGATATTTTTTTAAAGTCTCAAAATAAATCACAATGTTAGTAGAATCTCCCCTAAACTTAAAAAACACTTTCCCCAGTGTTATACAACCTAAGATTTGTGGGAAAATAAACCATAAGTACTACATTTAGCAAGGTTTTGCAAGTATACCTGCCATTGATGTGATTGTCGATCGACACAGTTAAGTGGCGATCAATACTTGTGATTCTCTATCGATCGATGCTAGCTAGCCATCGTCGATTCTTGTGAAAACTCGTCTTCCTCAGATCCAATTAAAAACGAAAATCAACAATAGATGAAAATAAAACAAAATTTAAAACAAACCTAACAGTGGGTTGCTGCCTCCAACTCAACGCTTAAATTTCAGTCATTAGCTTGCCTTCTAGAGATCTGATTCAGTCCGGATGAGAATGAGAACTTGCTCCAAAATAAGTCTCAATGTCTACTCTCTGAAGCTTTATCATTCTTTTGTGAAAGCCTCCTCCATAGACTTTTCTCCTTTTTCTATCATCTCAGCAATAAGGAGTGCTCGAAGCTTTGCAAATGGCTGGGAGAAGCATCTGATGCGCACTCAGGATTTCCTGACACCATCTGAGAAGTGAGGAATCAATGATAAATGAGGACCAAGATCCTTTTTCTCTTCTTCCAATTCTTCCTCTTTATTCCCCCAGACTTGTCTAATCGTATGGTGGTGCCTCCATCAAAAAGATTTTGACACACTTCAAACTCATTCTGCTCTGATACACGATAGGTGTCGACCAATGGTTAATTGGTAGTGTCGATCGATGCCGGCTTGTTGATGTTGTTCGATACTACTTCTGTGCTGATTTTGTCGACTTTGCTTGTAAATCTCAACCCTCGCTGAGAATCTGTTGCATGCTAATGATCATTAAATACCCCATTGTAGGAACCTCTATGCACACTTCTATCTGACGGGATAGGAGATTCAGCTTCAAATACAGCGCATGGAACCACAATCTTCACAGGATCATGTATCCTTTTCACTCTTTTGTGAAACCCATCAGCTTCTTCTGTGCAGATAGTTGGTCTCTGATGTTTAGGGACAGCAAGATGTGAGGTCTCAGACTTGTGCACTCTTTCCTCAGTCAGTTCCAGCTCAACGGTGTATCATGGTAGCTCGTCAAAACATGAGTGTCAATCGATGCAATCATATGGGTGTAGATCGATGCTATCTGGTGTGTGTCGATAAATGATGTAGGGTGGGAGTCAATCGGTCTCATCAGGCTGGTGTCGATCGATGTCGGGTGGATGCTGTCACTCGATGCTAGCCTCTAGCAAAGTCTCTAGATATTTTCTCGTAGTGTGTCGTTCGTCATCAAGCTTCTGCTATGAGTCAAGCCATTCCTACAGCTCAAAAACGTATTCCATAGTGACTTCCCTATCATCATCCATATATTCAAGCTTTTCTCCCTCTCTAGTTCTAAGAACTCCTCTAGCTCGAAGAAATATTCCATGGTGATTTATCGATCTGTCTACATCTGAGGCAGGATCACAGCTTGATAAATCGGTGGTCTTCAGTGTCGAGTCTGCAATGTCCTGAGGACAACTCGATATTTTAGAGGTTTTGCTAGATGTTGATCGACAATAGGATTCTGTGTCGGTTGATGCTGAGGTGGTGGTGTTGATCGATGTTGAGGTCATGGTGTCGATCGATGTCGAGGTCATGGTGTCGATCAATGATAAGGTCGGATCACTAATATCAGCTTCATCTACTCTTCTTGGCTCTCAAAATCCATGTTGTCCATCATCTTCTACCATATATCTCATCATAGATTCCATCTAAATCTCTAGATTTGCTGAAGCATCATAGAGAACTGTTTTGAGGAAGGCGTTACTGATGTCATTCCAGGTAGTAAGGAACCCTGGTGGTAGCTTCTTGAACCAATGAGTCTCATCTCCAGCAAGGGTGCATGGGAAGAGTTCGCAGAAGTGGTGGTCTTTAGATACACCATTTAAGATAAACAATACCAATTCCTCAAACATGTTGATATAAGCCATTGGCTGCTCGTGAGAAAAGCCATGAAAGGGACACTGTTCCATAAGAGTGATATATATAGGTTTCAGCTCAAAGTCATCCCTCTCAGCAACAATAATAACATTAGGGATTACAGAGCCATGTGCATTAATCAATTATCCTGCACTGTTGCGAGGATGACCTTCTTTGTCTTTTAACATCCCATTCTCATCGACCCTAAGTATAAGCACTTTGAACTTCTTTTTCTCCCTGTAAGTGGTGTTTGTCATCGGGTGAACAGTTCGCGATTAACAGTGTTGTGATGAAAAGTGTCGATCGACGACGGTTGAATAACGTCGATTGACGTGGGATGAACAGTGTTGAGATGAATAGTAGCAGAATGAACAATAGCGGGATGAACTGTGTTGTTTCACACAAGATGAATAGTGTCGTTTGATGTTTGGTTCACGCTGTCAGTCGCTGCTGCTTGGAGGGTGTCGATCGATACTTCTCTCGTAGACTTACAGATCGTGCATAAACAAGGAGGCTCCTTCTTTGAAGAACCCAGAAATCCTCTCTTCATTGTTGTTTCTGGTACTAAGATGTATGTACCTGAAACAGAAGAAAATTTTTTTATGTAAATAAACTAATATAAAAAAGCCTAGACAAAATCAAACAAATTAAGTTTAATGGCGACCCAAGCTACATGGCAACGACGCCATATTTGATATCACTCAAATTACCATAAGGAGTGATTTTTACTCTGTCAAATAAGAGGTCAAGTTGTAGTACTTTGGGATCAAATCCAAGGGGAGCGTGGGCACACAATAAACTCAATCAATCGCGATTACGTTAGGCTAATATATTTAATATGCAGTGAATAAAGTAAAGCAGGTCGAACAAGGTAGTTGTTCTAAAGAGATTGATTGTGGTGTTTGATGGAAAGATGGTTTGCTAGATCTATGGTTTCAGGCAAGTGAATTATAATGGATAAGATGCAGGAAACTATTAATATGCGAGAACAATAAATGTTAACTAGTCCGCCCCCCTCTTGTCCCAACTCTCATATGCGGACAGAGAAGTACACCGTCGATCGACGGATAAGGCCTGATGTCGATTGACACTAATCAGACAAGAAGTTTGTCCACTATGCTAATTAGACCAGCTCTCGCATGCATCTAACAACCTAGCTCAATAAAATCATTTCTGGCTCATAACCTACTCTCATAGTTGTTCATGTCCTAAGTTCAGGTTTCTAGTTAGCTACTCTAGAACATAAGCATTAAAAACAATTCCAAAGATCGATATTACTTCATCCTAGCAATCCTAATTTGGTGCTAATTCATCAATACCATTAAGAACCCTAAATCTAACAGATGGATATATTCAGACATGATAGTTGTCACATAAATCGTAGATGAATAGATATGAATATAATAAAACCAATAAAGAAACCAAAGGAGTTCCAAGAAGACTCTGAAGGGGTTACTTCTTTATCTCCTAACCCTATAACTATGAATAAAATAAAGCATATAAAGCATTGTAAGCGTAGCCGTCAACAATGGCTTAGAAACAGACATAAATAGGGTTTTAGGTCATCCATGGATATTCTGGTAATTTGTGGTAGTTTATGGGCTTAAGTCGGTCTTGAAATATACTCTGCCCATGTTCTGGAGTCACCATCGATTGACACCAAGGCTGTGTCGTCGATCGACGTTTCTTCATCTCCTCGACAACTTCCTCTCGCGAGACAGACTGACCACTCTTCTGTAAAACGGGCATAGCGTCTGCTAAAGGAATCTGATTAACCTCAAACTGGTTTCATTGTAAATCTAACTCAAATCTTTATCTTTTTTCAAAATATCGGCTCAATCTAACGGTGGGAAGGTCCCCATCCATAGGTAAACATCTGACGCTTCTATGCAGTTCTGTATCTCAAAAATCTCAAGAATCACCAAAGTTCTCCAAAACGTACCTGAACATGAAAAGACTCTAAAAAATTTTATATACACACATAATAGACTCTAAATATGGCATATAACATGGTTTAAAAGTGGCAAATATTAGGACCTATCACTCCCTTACAACAAAATCCACCAATGAAAATCACGCTTAAGAAAGTGCATCGGAGATTATGTGACACAAAGTAAGGCCACTTGTGTTTGTTTGTATATATCTATAGATATGTGAACTAACTATATTCCATTACTTACAATCTACTCCCTCTGTTTCAAAATATTTCATGTTTTATGATTTTCACATATATTAAGAAAATTTAAGAAATTTTGATTACCAATACATTATTTTTTGTAACTAACTATTCCCTATAACTTTTAACCAATATAATTTTAATAAATACTTTGGAATTTACAATTCATCATTAACTGTTGTATTGAAAATATAAAAAATGAATCATTTTGAAACAAAGAAAAAATCTATAATATGGAACATTTTGAAACAGAGGGAGTATATTATATTCAATTGTCATTATATAGCGTGTTGCTTGTGGGGAAAATATGTTGAACAAATCTAAGTTCATATTGAAAAGAATGAAGGGCAAACATATATATTTTATAATATTTGCTAAAATCAACTTTTAATGAAGTATGTTTATGAAAAGATAATTTCAAAAATTAATATCGTGTAAACAATAAGCATCAAACTTAAAATTTATCCCTAATGGATAATACGAGATGTGAAAATAACAAATGTATTAAATACATCATTTGTATCTTTCAATCCAACCATTCAGGAAGCAAATGATTTTAAAAGTATTTGGAAAAACTTAAAGCTTCTATTTTTCTTATAAAGATGCGTCTTTTTCAACTCTTAGTAAAAATGTTTTTCTCTTTTTTCAGGATGTTACAAGCGTCTCTTCGTCTTATTGTTCTCAAAACAAGATGCAATATAAGGTGGTTAAGCAGCAAAAAGAAGATTGTAATGAGTCTCAATTCAAATCAATCTATGAGAATAATAGATAGGGATAAGTTAGGCGAACTGAGTTGAGGAAAGAGGTTAGCTCTACCCCAACGACATAAAAGAAAGCAAAATTAAAAGATGAATAGTTAGGTAAGTGCAACATATTGTTTCCAAGAAAAAATATGCTAGACAACCAAATGAGCTTATTCTAATTTCTAATATATTTTATAGATGAATGCAAATTTCATCTACCTTTATTTTGTTTTTGTTTTCTTCAGGAATGCTCACATTAGATTATCAATATTTTAAAAGGGGCTGGATGAGGATATGAGTATATTTTGTTTATCATGAGAGCCCAACATATTTACAAAAAAAATATTTGGGCTATATCGTGTAATATAATTGGGCGATATTGAAGCTAATTTTTTTTTGCTTTTAAACCCACTTTCAATATTATGTTTTAATTATTATGTCAAAATAATGATGTAGTTCTACAAAACCAGATGAACATCAAACATAAAGTACATATAAGAAATACTGAATTTTGTATTTTTGTTTTGCTAAATATGTTAAAAAAATCTGCACATCAAACATATAACTGTATAATGTTTATACTAAATTTATAATAATTTATCATATTTATATAAATTTAAGTCTTGCTCAAATTAAAAAAATTAGCATTACAATCACTATTTAATATGCTTAGAAAAAAAACAGAAACAAAATATCATTTATCATACCAAAAAATATTAGTATATATTGTACTATCATACCCATAAAGATTGAACTATTCATGTTTCGTAGATGTTTTCCAATTAATAAATTTTGGCAAAAGTTCAATTTACATATTCTATTATTGTTTACAATTATAAAGTATTAAATTTTACCAGAAAATATTCAAAAAATCTTACCAATACTCCTAAAACCTATACTCCATATCATAATCTATGCTTTCTTAATTCACTATTCCGTATTATGATTTTCAGATTATTGTTCCTCCGTACATGGACGACGATGCAAATTTTTCAACGATGCATTTTACCAAAGTCCAAAGGTAATTTTTGTATCTCTGTTCATCAAAACACATAATAGAAAATAAAAATAATGATGTTTATACTATTGAGAGGGTAATAATTAGAGATGTCTTTTTTTCTTTTGATTGGAAAAAAATATGTTAATTGTGTTCTTATGTAGTGGATCTTAAAACAACTGAAAGTTCAATTCAATTGACTTCACCTCCAAATATACCAAGTAAGTTCTTATATATATATACAATATGATCTATATAAAGATCCCAATATACACGTCATTCACATTTTTATAAGAATTAAATTTATAGGTGGAAGAAAACCATCCATAAATAGTTGTGATGTAAATGATAAAAATTCTATAAAAAATGAAGTTTGTTTGTCGCATTATGTATATTTATTTTAAATGTTCACTAATAATATATTAGCACACCCAATTTTTAATTATTTCAGAAAAGCATGGTTCTTCGAAAACAACTTTGAATTTGATTCTTTCTATTGTTATGGATGATTCTCCACTACTTCAAAAACGTATGATCTTCCTTTCACTTCTTATATATACTTATACATTATGTTAACTATCGTTTTTATTATACTATGTCATATTTAGGTGGGAGAAGATCTTATAATTTGGGATCAAATTATGATGGAAGAAACCCTTTTTTGATATAACAAATAATCGGATACAGAGTCAAGTATGTTCAAATGTTGATGGACAAATGAACAATACCACCCAAGCAACCACAATAATCATTTTTCCGCCTCTTAGAAAACGTAATATATGACTCTACCAACATTTTAGTTGTCTTTTAGTAAAAATGTTGTTTTGTACTTATATCATGGGGGGAAGACCATGTAAGAATATTGTAAGAACTAATGTTGCTCATATAATCCCACTAATGGACATTTCGAGCATAATTGGTTAGTAAATGTACTTTCCGTGATGATGGAAATTACTTTATATGGTATATTATTATTATTATTATTATTATTATTATTATTATTATTATTATTATTATTATTATTATTATTATTATTATTATTATTATTATTATTATTATTATTATCATTATTATTATTATTTAATTGGTGTTGGACTTAACATTTTTCTTGACATAACAAATTTAGTTCGTTGTTTACATTAAAATAATTTTGAAACATATTCATTTCCCTAATGTTTTTTTTCAAACTTTGATTTGTAGATACCTAATAATCAGTTACAGATTCAAGTATGTTCAAATGTTGTTGGAAAGATGAACAATATCAATCAAGCAACCGAAACAACCATTTCGCCACCTCTTAGAAAACATAACATATGACTTTACCTGCGTTTTAGTTGTTTTTCAAATAATAATGTTGTTTTATACCTATATTAGGTGGAAGACAACACAAAATTAAAGTATGAACTTCGGTTGCTCATAGGAACACACTTATGGACATTTTGAGTACATTTGGTTAGTAAATATTGTTCTGAAGATTATAATAATTACTTTTCGTGGTATGTTATTGATTAATTGTTTGACAGATTCAAATGTAAGTGTCGTAATGAACAATCAGGGAGAAAAATTCTCAATATTATAGTGCTTCTAGGTAATTGTTTATACCTATACATTGTTTATAATTGTACTATAATCTTATACTATTATATATTATAGTTATTTATGATTTATGAAACTGTTTGTTGAGCTAGCAGTTAGTATATCGAATCCACATTTATGGCAACAATACGTTATAAGGAAGGCGACTATAAAAAAACAACAGAAATAGCAGTTGGAAATATGGACAATGAAAACGTCCACATTAACACTGGTCTGAATGTAGCACCGTAATTTATTTGATGCTCAATAACATAACATGCAAATTGTTAACTGATAACTTAAAATAGATTATATATATTTTCTATTTTAATATATGCAATATATCAAAATAGGTACGCAATTGATAGTGAATCCGATCCTAAGAATGATAATTATATCAATGATGATGATGTCAATTTACCTAATATGTATGTATCAATTGGAACACCTAATTTCTGTGAACATAAATCATCTGATGGTAAGATATATGTTGCGTACATATGTAATAAAGAAATTAGTATAATTATATTATATTTGTCAAATGATCTTCTTTTATAATTATTATAGTTTATCGAGATGACGGTGATCCTTTATATTCATGTAAATTTTGTACAGCTCATATGTGGTACAGTGAAAGAATATGAAAACCAAGAAAGCAATCTAACCCGACCTTTACTATGTGATGCAAAAGAGGAAAATTGTTCTCACAACTCTTTAAAATCCTTCTACTGAGTTGGTATAATTGTTAAGCAATGAGAGGCTTTGAGTAAACATTTCCAAGAGTTTATTAGAGCGTATAACATGATGTTTTCATTCACATCAATAAGTGGAAGAATAGATCATATATACTATTAACAATGGTTGTGGTTCATTTGTTTTTTTAAATGAATGGTGAAAATTATCACTTAATGGGTGACATGTTACTAGATGATGGTGAAATGCCAAAATTTTTGTACCTCTACATATATGATATTGAGGACAAAATTTCAAGCACATCAATGCTTATGGGGTAATTTGTTTCCTGCGTGAATTTTATTATATTTTAAGCAAAATATATTGTAACTTTTTAATATTGTGGATTATTTCTTTTCAGGGCTACTAGAGCCGACATATCATCTCTAAAGGAGAATATTGTTTGTATTTGAAGAACTTTTTGGATAAGCATAATCCACATGTTAAGGCTTTCAGATAAGCTAAGAATATATTTGATGTTGAGAGAGGTGAAAAATTTAAGCTATGGTTGATTGATCGAAGAGCTTCAGATGGAAGAACACACAATCTGCCAACAGCTGATGAGGTCACGTCACTTATTCCTCGAGTTTTTTTTCATGAATATGGAGAAACGAGATATTATTCTCAAGACTAACACAAATAGATTCCAAATAATTAGAGAAGTTCATCTATCATATTTGCCTCTTCAATATCCTCTATTATTCTGTTATGGTGAAGATGATTTTCATCTTGACATACCGATTAGTTTCAAGACATAACCGGCAGAAAACAAATATCTATCACAATGTTAGAGTTTTTTTGCGTATATAACTCTTGAGAGGTATGATGAAACTCCAACCATAACCAGGTCATGGAGGTTATTACATCAGTTAATTGTTGACATATACACAATGATTGAATCAAATAGTTTACATTATGTTTGGTCTAATCAAAAGAAGTTATGTTGCAATACGTTTGGTTTAATCAGAAGAATTTTTATTGAATGACTATGAAAGCATTAAAAAGGACTCTTAGGCTGGTGTCAAAACTATAAATGGAGAAGGTACAAGAGTTTATATCATCACGTTTTACCGAAGGACCACAATATATGCATCAACACTACGTTGATGCAATTGTTGTATGTAGGTACTATGGATTTCTTAACATATATTTCACATTTACATGCAATCCAAAGTGGCCAGAGATTACTAGATATCTTGGTCATTTGAGATTGACCACCAAAGATAGACTGGATATCATTTGTAGTATTTTCAAGATTAAACTTGGTGATCTCATGGCTGAGTTGACCATGAAAAGAGGCGGGTTTTTGGAAAAACTGCAACAAATACCAACTATACATCTCCAAATCTGGAATATTGTTAATTATATTACATGAATATCATATAATTAAATAATTTTATATTTTCAGCACCGTATACTATTGAATTTCATAAAAGAGGGCTACCACATGCATAATCTACTTTTCCTGAAAAAATAACAAGGTTCCTACTAGTGATGATATTGACCATTTTAAATCTGCAAAAAATCCTGACAAAACAAATGAGCCAGAGTTGTATAAGGTAGTAAGTGATAGTATGATGCATGGACCATGTGGAGCAGCAAATCCGCATCAGGTTTGTATGGCAACATGGAAGTGTTCTAAAATTTTTCCTAAGAATCATGCCTTGTAACTCTATAAATAAAAAATCTTTTTCATGCATATCGACGTCGAGACAATGAACGTAATGTTAAAAGTTGGATTCAAATTGGATACTTGGTATGTTGTACCCTATAACAAGGAGCTTATGATTCGGTATAGAGCATATATGAAAGTTGAGTGGTGCATCCAAACTCGAGCGATAAAATAGTTGTTCTTGTACATTCACAAGGATCCTGATTATGTTTCTGTTGTAGTAGATAGCGAGAATGATGGAGTTGTTGAAGAGATAAAACACTATTTGGAGTGCATGTATAAGGAGCATTTTAATTATTATTATTCTATTTGGTATTATTAATTGTCAAATTAGTATATTGATTTCGACGATAATTTGAAATATTAGTTTAGGTACGTTTCTGCATATGAATTTACATGGAGAATACTCGCATTTCTCACTCATTATCGTACATTAGCTGTAGAAAAATATGCTTCCATCTATCTAATCAAGAAATTCATATTCATATCTTAGATAGTATTCTTGAACGTACAATTGTGAGTGTCTCATCTTTTAGTTTGGTTTGGCGCATGTAAGATTTATCCAGAAGCAAATGACATAACATATGTTGAAATGCCTACTAGATTTAGCTAACATATGTTGTAACTAATTTTAGGAACTATACTCTATATCATTATTTCTTTAGAATAATTTGATAGCATGTACAAATGTATGTCTTTTATTGTTGAACAATGTTCATTCGAGAGGATAATTTGGTAGCATCTACAGGTTTATGTATTTTATTGTTGTATCATGTCTATTTCAGGGGAAGAAAATCCAAGCAACTATTCTTTATGAATATGTGATATATTTTGTCAAAGATTTATAGGAAAACAAATAGTATTCTATCAAGGATTTCAAGATATAACAAACGTTTGTAGAACAAAGACAACTAATAATATCTTTAAGCTCAAATTCACTATATCAACCATAGTTAAATACATTGCTTCTGTATCATCTTCGTTGTACATCTATCCTTCAAGATTCATTGATATATATTATCCATAGGATGCTTGACTTCAAAACATATGTTGGTGAGTAATAATAAGTTACCTTATTTTAAATGTTCTAATGGTTGTGTTTGTTAATGACAACTTTTATCTCATATGTTATTGACATAGTAATTAATTGTACACCACTCCAATTCCTTATCAATGACCAAACTAAGAAAAATGATCTTGCATTTATGAGTTTCTGTGTTGAATATGATAAGTATATTCATTGTTACTTTATTGATCTACATATATACTCTTTAATAACAACATGTTCATTATACGTAGCGAACGTAGAATCGAATGCCAAGCAATTAGTGATGTTCTCGTTCAGCTTCAGAGACAACAAGTTAGTGCTCAACAATCATGAGAACCTGAATGTTTTTATTACGATTTTGGCATATTAATTAGTCATCAGATGATATTCTTTTGTTTGTATTTATTTGAAATATTAAGTATAATCTGCATTAAACTTTAGTATTATATTTATTCCAAGTTTAGTTATTCTTACAGGCTTCGACTAATACAACCAAGTATTGTGGAACCTTGATCTGCATGAAGTTAATGAACTCCGATCAAGGTATGTTATATACTAATTATTCTAGTATATAAGTATCAGATTATCATACGAAGATGTTACTGATAACTTTATACGCATGTTCTTCTTCGCAAACGAATCGGGCTAAGAATCTTCAAACTGGAGTGATGGTGATGCCGAAATCCAAAATGCAACATGCATATAATATATACCGGTGAAAACTTTATAGCAACATGCAAAAATTATTTATTGTATATGATAGAAATTTAAACATCAATGTAGAATGATTAGAATGAAAAGTAAATAATGTTTAGACGGCCGCAAAAAAGTGGAACCACAATATTTATATCAAGTTGCATAATTGAGTGCTTCAAAATTTATGGTTTTGACGGTCGGTTTAAGAACATACAGTTTATCATGACCAATCATATAAATTTATACACAATCTAATAATCATATTAATGTCGAGACAGATATTGAGATTGTGTTTATGTAAACTAAATTAAGTCGATATATGTTCACTGTCTCATTATAATTCAATAATATTTTGACTATATTTTGCTCACCAAGTTATATATCAATCTCTTCATACTACATATAATCATGCAGAATGACATATTATATATACATACAAGAATAAAAAACATACCGTCATGATCATAAATAAATATAAACATCAATCTAAGTATCAAATTAATCCCTCCACAAGCGTGCGGGCCGTCCACCTAGTATTCTATTAAAACCGAGGTACCTTTTAGAAATAACCCTTCATTCATCTTAATAATTATAACTTGTGACACTAAATTTATAACTATTAATTAATTTACACCAAATATTTTTTTATTAGATTATTTTCTAACCAAATTTATGATTAGTATCTAACCATATTAATCTCTAACTTATTTTTACAAGAAAACTAACATAATTTATTTAAAATGTGACTTACATACTTTAAATGGTTGTATATTATTAATTTTATTTCACATACAAAATATGAACTATAAATGTTTTATTAAAATAATAAAATTATTTCCAAATATATTTTAAATAATTTGATGATTATTATAATTTACACATATATTTTGAATTATAAGTATACAACAAATAAATTTCAATTTAGTATTTTCCTCAAAAATAAATTTCAGTATACTCTATTAAAACTGAAGTATATTGTAGAAATAACTCTTCATTCATCCGAATAAGTATAATTTTTTTCTACTGAATTTATAACTATTAATTAATTAACAAGAAATAATTTATTTTGCCAGATTATTCTCTAACCAAATTTATGATTGTTCTCTAACCCGATTATTCTCTAACCAATTTTTACAATAAAATTAAACAGATCTATTTGAAATTTTATGTACAAAGTTTAAATGGTATATATTCATGTATATTATTATCCTTTCAAATGACATATAAATGTTTTAGTAAAACATATAAAGTAAAATTTCAAATATATATTAAGTAATTTGACGATTAATATAATTAAAAAATCTATTTGAATTATAAATATACAACAAATAAGTTTCAATATAATATTACTAAAAAAACATATAAGTGGAATTTACTTGGCTTATAAAAGACTTAATGAAATATCTATCTATCTTATTAAAACAAAAGTACATTTTCTTTGACATAAAATATTTAATTTTGAAAACTTGTTTATTAATATACATAAACATACTAATTCGCTTTTTTTAATTATAAATAAATACCAAGAAAATGGTTAATGAAATTAATATTATTAATTGAAAAATAACTATTATAATAAAATATATTTTTCTCTCTCCAAAACCGTCAACTTCATCTTTTAGAATGGGGAAAATTGTGCCACCTAACATCTCATATTTTTCTTCTTATCTTGAACTTAGGCAAGAAACAATTTGAATTGGTTGAATACTTTTGTTCGGATAGGTTGAATTATTGATTTTCTTATTATAAATACATTATGTCAAATCTATTAACTTATAAAGTTGAGGGAACCGAAACTCGCAATGTCGATTTCAATTGTATTAGGAACGCAGGGTAAACCCTAGTTTCCCAGAGATCTCGAATATCTGCTAAACCACACACCAGTCAGTCAAAATACGAAGTAAATACTGAAAAACAAAGTGACAATCGAAAAGAGAGCAAGTAGATGTCCTATTCTGAATTTGCGTATGAGCGTTTACAACAGGATAGGAGCCTCGGCTACAAGAGCTATCAGCGAGATCCCTAGTTCTAATAACCTAAGACTGCAAAATCCTAATTGAGTCGCAGCTCGAATAACAAAAACGAAAAGTTGCTTAAAAGCTCGCTATGTTTGCTCTGAGTAGAGATTTTCGTGTGTCCTCTGAACCATCACCCTCGAAGTCCTTGTATACACCTATAAAGGCGGTTTTCTCTTTCCCCTTCCGCCCTCGGTCGAATTTATCGCTTTGCGGAAATATTCCTTCTTTTTCCTTGATCTTTATGAATCTTAGGAAACTTAACATTTATCCTTCAATCTTGAGATTTATCCTTTCGAACTTAACATTTATCCTTTCCTGCAAAATAAAAGATAGACCGTCACAAAGTTTGGGCTTGATTTTGGATAAAATCGCGAGTGGGCCTTTAGCCGAGCTTTAGACCTCGTCAGGCCATTTTCTGACTTAGGCATTTCCACGTTTTCAACGAGATAACATTATTAAGACTACGTCGTCCGAGATTTAGGATCTTTTGACGTGTGACTCTAGGTGTTTAGTTAACCGTTACCATCTCATACGGTTGACCCGATCCTTTCTAGAGAAAACGAGTTCTTTCGGTAAGGTTCCAATGTCAATCCCGATTGAGACATAACAAAGATAAGTTCGATCAAGTATCGAAAGATGGAGTTTAACGAGGACGAGGTGAAACTGGATTGATCCGACTTTCCAAATGAACGAGTCAAATTGCTCGTGTCATCTAACTCGCCCAATTGACGAGTTGGCCTTGTCCAACTCGCCATATGGGTGAGTTAGCCGTGTTGTGCCTACCAACTCCCTCGTACGGTGAGTTGGTTGGTCCGTCCCGTCCAACTCGCCATACGGGCGAGTTGGTCGATCCGTGCTTACCAACTCACCCATATGGCGAGTTGGTCTTGTCCAACTCGCCGTACGGGCGAGTTGGTCGGTTCATGCTGACCAACTCGCCCATATGGCGAGTTGGTCTATTCGGGTTTCTTTCTTTCGAGTTTTGGCCCGAAGACTTGCGTTAAGTCGATTTTGGAGACTGCATTCGTATAGAAACACGATTTTTAGATGCTGATTGCGAGAATACTGTTTTTCTCCCCAACAAACGGATTTTCCCGGTAGGTTTCCGACGTGGATTCCATCGTAACCGATTTTGACCCCAACAGTTAGCCTCCCAGCTCGTCAGAACTTTGAAGTTCTTGCGAGCTATTTTAAGCATATTGGACGAATTAGGCAGAATACGACGTCTGAAGACTGGAGGTGAAAAAAGTAAATCCTTTCTTCTATAAGTATGTGGAGTGGTTTTACAAACTCTTCATTTTTATATTTTCACAAACTTTGTTAAAAATCAAAAGATTTTCTCCTCTCTTCAATTCTTTTGGTAAAAAGGAAGCTATGTCTTTGGGGAGAGAGGTTTCCTCAAAGTATCGTGACGATCGTCCCGTCCCCAATGTTTCCAGCTCGCAATAAACGATGTTGTACCGAAGCTGGAATTCTCGGCCTATTCAGTCGATCTTGAGGAAGCTGAAGCGTACTGGGTTGTCAGGGGAGACATGAAACCCCTAAGACCAGGTATGTGGGCCTTTCCTCTGTTTCGTGCCAACCCCGTAGAGGGTTGTCCCAGCAAAAGCTGTCCGAATGGGATGGACGCCATCTGGAGCCATTGCCGAGTTCCCCACTTGGTCGAGTTTCGTCTTCCAGAGGCAGGAGAGGTTGCTGCGTTCCCACCCGATGGTTATTTTACGGGTTACGAGGTGTTCATGACGCAATGTTATTTGTGGTTTCCTATTCCTGAGGTTATATCACGACTTCTCGATTGTTCTAAGATATTGATTGGTCAAATAAACCCATGTGGCTTGCACCACTTTGTCGGGATTCTCGTGCTGAGTTACGAGTTGGGCAAAACCCTCGATGTCAAACACCTTGATGCTTTGCTTAAACCAGTGGGGAAACCTCAATAATTCAGTTGAGGCCCCGGTCGGGGATGACGATCATAAGTGAATTCGTGTCGAACTACCATGAATGGCGGAAACACTTATTTTTCATCCGTGATGACGATGCGTCCGTAGAGGAAAACAGCCCCTCTGTCTTTAGGAACAAATGGGGATTGAAAGGTATCTATGATAAAGTGCGGTCACTTTATTCTTTTCTTTACCCCTTCTTTTTTTTGTTTCGGTGGAGTTCGATCTCTAATACGTTTCGTTTACATTTTATTTTCAGAGACCAATCTTTTCCCTCCGAGTCCGGAGGGTCTGGATACCATCCGAGACTTGCTCCGCGGTCGCCTGTTTTTTTTGGTAACGTTCAACCCCAAGAGGGTCCGTCATGCTGTCGCTCTCCACCGTTCTCGATATCAGCCAGATCTATCGGTTGAAGAAGGATCGGAGGCGTCCATGGATGGATTTTTTCCGTGCGCGGTTCGCACGAGAGAAAAAAGACAGAAGACTCGAAAGGACAAACACTTCGTTGTCGAGGATGAAGCGGTTAACAAGCGGTGCTCCTCCGACAATATACTGAGAGACTACTTAAATAGTCAAGAAGATGGGGACAGTGACGGTCGAGGCGATTCCGACGAGCCGCTTGGTTTTTACTATCCTCCGGGCGCTGGTGGATCCAGTGAGACCCAAGGCGTCGAGGATGGTCAACAGGGTATGTTCTTGTCATTTTATTTTGAGGATGAGCCTTTCTGATTTTGATATACTTGGCAGGGCCTCCTTATGATGAACCGAGCACTTAGTGCGAGCTGGCAGGAAGCACGTATGGCTCAGCTTAAGGCTGAGGCAGCCAAAAATGAAATTGCTTGCCTGAGATATGAGTTGGAAAGTTCTCGTCGCCGCGAGAGGGATTCGGTCGCGACTGAGGTTCGTCGCGCTTATAGGCGAGGGAAGAGGGAAATGGCCAAAGTCATGAGGACTCGCCGTGAAAAGTTCTCGTATCAATTCGAGGAACTTACGAGAGGTTATAAGGACTTCGGAGACTATCACGAATGTCGTGGTGCTGTGGAAGGACTATGCCTCACGCAGGTTCCTGGTTATTCGTTTGATTCCGAGTATTCAAGGCAGACCGAGCGTATGAAAGAGAGGGATAGGGACTTTGCGATTCCTCAGACTGAAGAGAGGATTTAGGAACAATGGGAACCGGTTCCTGTTTCTCCTGACACAGTGGAGGCCGAGGTGGGGAATGCCGATGACACATGTGAGGTAAATCAGCCGACGGCTCCTCTGGATGTCAACGACTATTCGCTTGGGAGATCAATGACAGGGTGTTTTGATCTTGGAGTAATCGCGAGGTTGCAACTGATTCGGGAATGCCTTCTTCTATATTATTGCACGTTTCTCTTGTTTGTTTGTCGGCCGAAAGTGGCCGTATGTAGGTGGTCTGGCCGAGTGTGGCCTTGAATCTATGTATTTTACTAACTTTTATTCGACTAGTGTGTTTATGATGAATGGGTGTTTTTAGATATTTGGGATTTGTCTAGTGTAGAAATAAAACTCGAGTTGTCATATCGACCTCTTCCTTTTTTGTGGATTGCCCTGTTCGTTGTTCGTGTGAGATTTTCGAGGAGTTTTCAAAGTTTCGGGAACGTTTAAATATTGACGAAGAGACATGCTTTTAGGATCTCGTATCTTTTCGATATCATGTCTTGAGACGTTAGAGACCAATGTTCTGGGTTTAGGGCAAGACCTAGGTTTACTTTCGATTTGAGGCTTTTCGTTGACTAATCGGATTTCGTTTTGCCTGTTTCGATTTCAACCTGACTCCGTTCCGGTTTAAAGTCAGCGATAGGTTCTCGGCTTATACGAATTGTCTGGTCAAACATCTCTTGAGGGACAATTTTCAAGTCTCCCAAAAGTGCTGACCAAAATTTTGGATTTCTTTTATAGCGTGTTATTTATCCTAGTCGGATGTGAGAGGATCTGTCCTTAGGACGTACCTGGGTGCGTTTGTTTAAGATGGCTAGGGTGCTCGGCGGGGCCAACTGTCGAGTGTTTTGCAGTTGCGAAAGGATTAGGGTGTGTCCTCGAAAATTAAGAAGACGTCTCGCTTGTTATTTCAAAACTCACTTTGCGTAAGTAATGTTTTGAGCGTATGGAACCAGGTTCCCGTGCTTTGATCGGGATTCGATGATTTGACCGAAATAGGATGGTGTAGAGTTGATCCATTTTGAGGTAGAAAGATTTTTGTGAGTTTCCTTTTATGGGATGGCGTGATAGTCGTTTTGCTCGTGTAAGGATGTACGACATAGTGTTTCTGTGCGGGACGATAGACAATTTACGATTTTATAAAGAAGTCTTTATTGTCAAAGAAGTTTTGAAAATCCCGGGTACAATTCAAATCAAAAATCTTATTTCTGAGTGAGGGAATGTACGAGTGTTTGTATATGTACCCACTCCCCCTTTTTTAGAGAGGGGTATAGCTGAACTCGTCTTTTGACGAGCTGCCTACGTACCTCTTTCGAGGATCAAGCCATCTCGTAGTTCTCTTTGTTTGGGCGAGTTTGTTTAATCGGCCGTTGTGTTTGTCTCGACTGCATCAGTTTCTGAGTCGACGACTTCTGTTGGACTCGTCTTCTCTGATAGGATGGGCGTGTCGGGCACTGGAACTGGTCATTCGCTGGCGGTTGCTAGAATTGACGGTTCAAATTCGTCCTTGCCCGAAGTACATTCGGCTGATGCATGGGCTATCCTTGGGCGTTTCGAATTTGTCATTATGGTGTTCGTGATTTGTCTTAGATTGTGTTTGGCCAGGAAGCATCGTCTCGACTGCTTCTGGCAGTCCCAAATTACGGCAATCCCGTTATGATTTGGGAACTTAATGCCTAAGTGGTAAATTGATGGGACTGCCTTCATGGCATTTAGCAAAGGCTTGCCCATGATGACGTTGTAGATGGCTGGATGGTCGACGACCGCAAAATCGACGATATTAGTGACTTCTTTTGCTGCCACATGTAATTTGATAGATCTCAGGGTCATTGATGTTATGCCAGAGAAACCGGTTAGCGGCTTAGGTGATGGTACGACTTTGCCTAAATCGATGTTCATTCGGTTAAGAGTGTCACGAAAGATGACGTTGATTGTGCTTCCGGTGTCTATGAGAACCCTGGCGACCTCGAGATCTCTTATCACGAGATCGATTACGAGTGGATCGCAGTTTGGCTGATCGATTCCTCCAGCTTCTTCTTCGTCGAAGGTGATTACTTCTTTCGGAGTGTCATTGATCATGGGCCAGATAATCGAATTCGCGCTTTTCTTGGCTTTGCGCTGATAAGCTTTGATGGCCGAGACGGTGTCGCTGCAGAATTGTGTTCCGCCGATGATCATGTTTACCCTGCGACGGTTGTTGTCGTTGCCCTTATCATCATGCCTTCTTCCGCGCTTTTCTCCCGATTGGTCCCCTTGGGAAGGTCTTCCCGTTTGAGGAGTCTTGTCGTTTTTCGGGGAGGGGGGGGGGGGCGATCTCAGTCGCGGATAACATCCTTCACGCTGGAGGCTCCTGAGAGTTCTCTGGAGAGCAGTTTTGCGGCCAACCTTGCACCGAGAACTTTGCAGTTAATGGTCGAGTGACTGCGCGTTTGGTGAAAATTGCAGAAGGCATTTTTGTCGTAACTCGGATTTTGGGTCCAGGTATTACCCGCCGTCTGTCCTTGCTCCGATCCGGAGTTAATAGCGTAGCAATGTGCTCCCTTTGTTTCTTCGTTTCTGTCTTCGGCGTTTCTATCGTTGCAAGGGTTTTTCTTTTTTAATTTCTGATCCGACCCCGAATCTTTTGACGTATTCTTTGTTGCCTTCCATTTTTGGGACAAAACCCTCGTCTCCTCTTCGATGATAATGTAATCCGTGGCTTTGTGAAGCCCATCTTGGATCGTACGTGTCTTTTCCAAAGTTATCCACTTCCTGAATTTCGACTTGAACCAGAGTGTTTTCGAAGTGTGTCTATCGCGACTTTGTTGCTTATCCCACTGACTCTAGCCATGACGGTTTTGAACCATTTTATGAAGTCGCATAGAGTTTCGTCCTCCCCCTGGGACAAGCTCCAAAGGTCAAACATCGGAGGTTTCTCGATTGATGAACATCGAGTATTGTTTGAGGAATTCCGAGGCGAGCTGGCGGAAGCTTCCGATAGAGTTTTGCCTGAGGCGAGAGAACCATTCTAGCGCTGCTCCGTGAAGGTTCTCTACGAAGAGGCGGCATTCACCAGCGTCTCCCTCCTTTTCTCTGAATCTGGTTCTACCCATCGCGACCTGGAAAGCCTGTAGGTGTGACTTAGGATCAGTAGTTCTATCGTATGGCATCACTTTGACCTTCCCAGGATCCGATACCCTAGTTTCGGTGATACGAGTAGTAAAGGGTGTTTTACGAGCTTCTTCGAGCAGTAGATCGATCTCCGGTGCAGTGCTAGTAGCATGGTGGATTTGGGATTTCACCGCTCTGAATTCGGCCACCGTTTTCATGAGATTATCGTGGAGATCGCGGATTTCAGAACTCTTGTTAGGAGATTTCCGATTTTTTGGTGTTTGCTGCGAGTGCTCCGAGTTTGCTCCTCGGCCAGATCTTTATGTTCTTTCCAGAAGATAGCTTCTTCTTCTTCGTTCACAGGATTGTCGAACTGAGGTTCGTCCCGAGATGCTCGGCTTCTTGTGCGGCGTGGATGTATGTCTGCGTCTTTGTCTGTAGGTTTGGACTGACTGCTAGATTCCACGTCAACACGTTCGATTTCTCCTCCTTCTTTATCTTCTTTGATAGGAGGAAGGTCTCCCGGGTTTTTCCGTGTAGGCGCGGGGCTGACTTTGTCAGGGTTTTGTCCAGACAGTTTGCCTTGCGTGTTATCGGACCGGTTAAAAGGTGTCGCGAAGTCGAGTCTTCTTCCGCGGATTCGTGTTGTTCCCCGCGGAAAGATGGCCATATTCCTCGCTGTGAGGGTTTCAACCTGTTTAGCGAGAGAATTGATGATCTTATCTAGTTCTGTCGACTTCTTCTCAAAAGTAGCGAACATCTTCTTCACCTCCTCGAATGTTGTGGTGTTTGCGTCGGCGTTGACCACAGTGACATCCGTCGCTGGAGTGTTTTCAACATTTTCTTCGACGAGGTTATCATCACGAGGCTGTTGGTTGTTGAGATCTGACACGTTTCGATTGAGCGTCGATGGCTGAGAGTTAGATTGATCCGTACCCCCCCCCCCTCCTTCTAGCGCGAGACTGTGGGAACCGAAATTCGCACTGTCGATTTCCGTTGAATTAGGAACGCAGGGTAAACCCTAGTTTTCCAGAGGTCTCAGATATCTGCTAAACCACACGCCAATCAGTCAGAATACAAAGTAAATATTAAAAAACAATGTGACAATCGAAAAGAGAGCAAGTAGATGTCTTATTCCGAATTTGCGTATGAGCGTTTACAAAAGGATAGGAGCCTCAGCTACGAGAGCTGTCGGCGAGATCCCTAGTTCTAATAAGTTAAGAATGCAAAATCCTAACTGAGTCGCAGCTCGAATAACAAAAACGGAAAGTTGCCTAAATGCTCTAAGTGCTAAGCTATATTTTCTCTGAGTAGAGATTTTCGTGTGTCCTCTGCACCATCACCCTCGAAGTCCTTATATACTCCTCTAGAGGCGGTTTACTCTTTCCCCTTCTGCCCTTGGTCTAATTTATCGCTTCACGGAAATATTCCTTTTTTTCCTCGATCTTCATGATTATCTTCGGAAACTTAACATTTATCCTTCGATCTTGACATATATCCCTTCGAACTTAACATTTATTCTTTCCTGCAAAATAGAAGATAAACCGTCACAAAATTTGGGCTTGATTTCGGATAAAATCGTGAGTGGGCCTTTAGCCGAGCTTTTAGACTTCGTCAGGCCGTTTTCTGACTTAGGCGTTTCCACGATTTCATCGAGATAACATTATTAAGACGACGTCGTCCGAGAGTTAGGATCTTTTGTATGAGACGTGTGACTCTATGTGTTTAGTTAACAATTACCATCTCATACGATTGACCCGATCCTTTCTCGAGAAAACGAGTTCTTTCGGTAAGGTTCCAATGTCAATCCCGATTGAGACAGAACAAAGATAAGTTCGATCAAGTATCGAAAGAGGGAGTTTAACGAGGATGAGGTGAAACTGGATTGATCCGACTTGCCGAACGAACGAGTCGGATTGCTCGTGTCATCTAACTCGCTCGTTTGACGAGTTGGCCTTGTCCAACTCGCCATACGGGCGAGGTAGTCGATTCGGGTTTCTTTCTTTCGAGTTTTGGCCCGGAGACTTGCGTTAAGTCGATTTCGAGACTGCATTCGTATAGAAACACAATTTTTAGATGCTGATTTTGAGAATACCGTTTTTGCCCCCAACAAACGTATTCTCCCGGTAGGTTTCCGACGTCGACTCCATCGTAACCGATTTTGATCCTAACAAAAATTATTTGTGGGCATACGTAATAAACAATTATTTAAATTCTAATTGAACTTCAATACCATTTTCTCAACCCACATTAGATTGTTTCCACCACTCACCGCTGTCAGCTCTTCTCTAATCCCATCTTTGTCACCTAACACCTCCCTGAGATCCTCCACTGTAACGTTTATGGTAAACATTCACTACATTTAATTAAGTTTCTCTTTATGTCCTTCAAACCAGGCCTTCCACTATCTCACATTAAATTAATATCCACCTCTTCCTCTTCTATTGAGAATCTATTCTTATAAATAGGTATGCCGAATCCAATATTCTCATCACCGAATCACCCTCATTCCTACCTCGCGTTTGAAACACATGAAACAACAATGGAAACCTCACATGTTATGCTACCTTATTTTAAAACCCGATGTGGTATTGTCACAGAGCTTCTTCGTGCGTAATGTGAAGGTGGTGAACTCATGTGTGAGATATCAAACAAAATCTCACATTAATAGTTTAGACAAAGAGTGTCATATATAAAAAGATTAGACTCTAATTAGTATGAGATCTTTGAGAAGAAATACAAAAATAAATCCATGTGAGTTTGCCTGTTAATCTCAAAGTGGACACTATCGTACTAAACAGACAATAAAAAATCGGACATGAGCTTTCACAAACCCAACATCACGGTCGTCGTCTCTCTCCTCCTCGATGAAAAGGTTATTGATATAATTAACGTTATTAATTCTTATCGCGACAACTTATTACCTTCAAAGTCTTCTTGATTCATAAAGAAGCATATACACAAAACAATATCAACAATTATTAAAATCCAACAAAGAAAAGGTAAGATCATAGAGTGCACTTTGTCTGAACGGGCTCCAGGATCCATACCCATCTCCGAGAACACTTCAGACACATATTTACGGCACAAACCTATAGATCTGCCACCTATAAGTCGCATAACACGACTAGAGAGGAAAAAGGAGCAAAATTTTTATGTACCCAACAACCAAACTAGCCATATATCGATAAGTAAGGTGAAAATGAGAGGGAAAGTTTGAGAAGGGTTTGAGAAGTTGTTAAGCCAGAAAACTTGAATTTGTTGATATCCATAAAGAGCATGGAAAGATCGTGTTAGGAGACGAAGTGTTGGCCTCAAATGGAAATTAATTTTTATATTTGCGATTCTGAGATTTTTCACGAAATAGTGGCGATGTGGGAAATCGACGAAAGATGGTGAGCTCAGAAAAATAGCATCATCGACCAACCTAATCATATATCAAAAGGGATTCTTTGGCTGGTCAGGCTCAACCCATTCCATTTTAATGTGGTTATATTTTTAATTCATGTGATATTAAGAAGCTTCTTAAATCTTATGTCCTAATATAACTGTATACATAATAGATTTAAAAACAATTAAGAATAGAGAAAAAACTATAACAAATAATATAAAAAAATTAAGTATAATACCTAATACATTTAAACTTAATGAAAATTTAGTCAGTAAGTAATAATTAAATAAAATATATAATATAAAATAGAAATTTAATATCTAAATCTCAAGAATAAATATAAAATTACTATACAAATATTTACTATATTTTCTGGTTTCATCAAACTAACACAAATGAAAAAAAAATGAATTTAACATAATTTACTTTGTTTTTAATCAAAATAAATTTAGAGAAACAGAAAAGTAATAAGAAAAATTACTACATAATCAAACAAAATTTCAAAAATTAATAGTTTGAGCAACAACAACATAACAATATAAGCCAAAAGCAATATTTTTTTTAAAAAACACATAATATAACATAAAATTATAAGTTTCGAGAATAAATAAAATTTCATAAGAATATATAACTAAATTTAGTATAATACCATTTTTACTATATATTTAAAGTAAAATACGATTTTTTTTCATAAAGTACCATTTTTTTGAACCAAATTTCTACTCGAATATCACTGTGCATTCTCTAATTAATTCATCATCACGCACATGGAACTCTCTAGTAATTCGGTCACAAGTAGGCATCAGCTGGTTGATCAAGATGGATGGCATTTCACTACTAATTGGAAATATACGGTAAAATCAGGTTATCGGCTGGAACGGAAATACCGAGACAGAGAAATATCACTACCGGTGTATGGACCCACGGTCACCCCTTTAAAAGCTTGTTTTTGGAAGATTCGTTGTCCACCAAAAATAGAACATTTTCTCTGGCCATTAGTATCGGGTTTATATCAGTAAAGAAAATTTGCAGACCAAAAGTATGCAAGGTGATGTTCATTGTGAAAGATGTGGAGCCAGCGAGGAATCAATTAACCATGTTTTCTTTGAATGTCCTCTCGGGGTCCAAGTTTTTGCTCTCTCTCTAAGGTACAATCGAAACAAGACACTTTTCCTTCTAAGGTGATGTTCACAAACATGGATTATCTATACTGGAGGACGTCCCCATATATGGACGATCATCAATTCCAATGGATCTTATGGTAAATTTGGAAAGGACGAAACAATAAGGTTTTCAGTAATATTGATGTTGATCCTAGAGATACTCTAAAATTGGCAGATACTGAATCTTTATTTTGGGAAGAGGCCCAGGTCCCAGTCACAAGTGGAACTACCCAATTGCGATAGACAATATAGTTTACTTTATCTTCAATTCCAGGTCACTAGTGCTTTACGAATGAGTCATGGAAAGCGCAAGAGACGTTTTCGGGGCATGTTTGGTATAGTACGCTAATGGCTTTGAGGGATTAATGGGAGCAAGGAATACGAGAGTAAGCCTATCGCCATTACACTCAGAAATGGAAGCCCTCATATGGGAAATGGAGAGTATGAAGAACTTACGTCAATACCATGTTACTTTTGTGACGGATTGTATTCAATTGGTGAAGATGGTTTTTGCACCAGAGGAATGGCCAGCCTTTGCGAATTATTTGGACGACATCAAGATCCTTCAAGGAAGTTTTAATCACTTCGAGATCATTCATATTCCCTGAACGCCGAATACAAAAGCGGACAGTATGACACAAAGTGCCAAGAAGCAAATGTCTTCGGTTGTTCATTTGGTGACAGAAGAATATGATTTCTTCAGACCTAGTCACCACCCATCATCCTTATTGCATTGCATCGACTTATTTATTGTAGAATTTTTACCCTTTGATCACGTGTTCTGCCAAAGTTGGTTTAAGTTTGTGTGATGGTCCAACATAAATATTTCATGCGGCTCATTGTAAATTGATTTTACTTAACTTTAGGTTTGAAGTCCAGTGAGTGTCACAATAACGTTGTCTTACTCAAATAAAGAGGCCAACACCATAGTCAATGAACAATCGTTTGTAGCCTATAATACAAATTGTTAGGTAGTCAAAAAATATTAAATAATCATTGTTAAACAATTATGATATAAACTGGCCAACAAAATACAAATAAAAATAATATAATGAAATTTTAGTAGAACGGTGAATGTAATAAAGATTAATAAAAAATACAACAAATAAAAAAATATATTTAAAACTCAAATATAACTTTAACACGAGTGTTAACATATGAAAAAGTTAAATTGAAAAAGAAAACAAAATTGGTCATACATACTTAAATTCCGACTATAAAACACGAGTGAGATATAAATAATAAAATGTGTATTCCAATTCAAGTTTCATATCAATGACACTAATATTATAAAGTTTAGTGCTTAATATTGTTCGGTATTTTGAAAAATAATTTAGGATTTTGTTTGATGTTTAATAAGTAATCATTTTCACCAACTTTATAAATGAGAACCAAAGTGTTACATCGAACCTTAAAACAGAGGAAGCAAAACAAAGGAAGCTAAGTAATGGCATCAGTCTAAAAATTAAACTTCTTCCAACAAAACTAATTTTAGATCCATGTATCATGAGTGAATCTTCTTTTATAGGTCGATGAAAATGAAGGCAAATTTTTTTTGTACTATTTTTTTAATGTATAGATACTAAATATAAATATAGACGTTTTAGAGTATTTGGGATGCACAAATGTCACGTTTCATATAAAGATGACAAATGGTGTCATGACAAATAAAAAAAAAAATTACATTTATATCCTCAGTTTGATACTATTTTACAAATCTACTTTTAAGGAATGACTATTAGCAAAAATATCTTAACTTTTTGATGAAAATAGACTTAGTTAATTTTTGTAAATATTTATAATAAATTTAGAAATTTAATCCTACCCCTTTAACACTAAACCCTAAACAATAATTAATAAAGTGTAAACTTAAATATTAATATATTTTTGATAGTGTGTATTTTTGCAAAGTAATACTTAACTTATGCTATTTTTGGTTATTTCTCAATAAAAAAAACATGATGTGCAATAGTTGACAATTACATTTTAATAATGTTAGTGTTGGTTAATACGAGATAACAAATAACTTAGTAGATAATAATTGTGGCATCTATTATTTTAATTATGAAAAAGTAATCTATAGTTTGGGAAAAAAAATAAAGGATAAAACAAACAATTCACATGTCTATTTATGAAAAGTCATATTCATAAAAAAATGAATTTTAAAACAAGAATTAAACATTGTCATTGTTCGTCACATATATAGAAAATATTATAGAGATAATGACCAAAATAGACATAAATTTTTTTTTCTCTCCAAAGCACTCAAAGAGAAAAGTGACAAAATAGACTTTATCAAAGAATGTAAATATATATATATCATTGGGTTAACTAATCTAAATTTAGAGTTTAGAGTTATGGGGTGAGAGTTTTGGAGTTGAGATTTAAAAATTAAAAAATTTAAAAAATATTAAGTTATTTTTTAAAAGTCTATTTTAATTATTTTTTCTTTTAATCTATTTTTGTGACAAAAATTTCAAAAATGATTATTTGAGAGATTTTTCCAATATTATATATAGAAATGATGGTAATTAGATGATAGTTACCCAAATAACTAGATGATAAATGTGTTAGTTGTAATATAATAGTCTTACTAGATTATTCAAATTTGATTCTTCGTTAACATTCACAGTCATATTTATGAAATTTTGCGCAAATTATTTCGTCATTCTAATTTCTAACTGAGGCATGTCTTACGTTTTAAAAGATCAGATAAGTTGATGAGAACGAAAAAAATAGATCTAGACATTCATTAGAAATTATACTGACCATTATAAAAAATATTCATATAAAGGATAGTAATTGTGTTACATTCTTATAGTGAATTTTAGTCAGCTAATGCAAATTATAATTAAACTACAATAGAAACTCTACAAATTAATACTCGGTAAGTTAAGAAACAAAGTAAATTAATAAATTTCTTCACTGTCGAGTTGGATCGTTTCAAAATATGACACAAATTGATAAAATAATAAAATAATATTTTTTAATAAAATCTGTATAAATATATAGTCTCATTAAAATCATAAATTAATAATTTATATACATATAACTTATATAAATACAAAAAAATATTATTTATTTTATGTTTACAATGAAGTTTATCTCTATTTTTTTTTAATACTTAAATATATTCTGAAGATATTTTTTAAAATCCTGTCTAAACCCACATTTACATTTTATGAAATATGTTTCATATACACCAAATAATGTAATAAAAACAATATTAAAATTAAATTTCTAAATTTTAATTATTGAATATACCATAAATTGATATATTATTCTTATTCTTACATACAAAAATATTTTAAATATATTAATATAAAACTGAAATTAAATTAATAACTCTTTAAATTAATAAAATATCAAAAATCTTAACCTTATTAGTTTATTGATTTTTTACTGTACAATAAATACATACATGTTACTGACACATGCTTAAATTCACTTTGTCACATTTTGGATGCTATTGACATTCCATTATACAGTTTAGTGAAACTTTAGTAAAAAAAAAATTGTATCCATAAACTAATTATATTAGCTGGTTATAAGAATAACTCACAAGGTCCAAAACAAAAGTTTTACTTGCCATGTCCGGTACACGGTTGTTACACTGTAACATATCCGATTAATATAAATATATAATCAAAAAACATATAGATATTATAAAGGTATACATTGTATAAATACTAGCATGACTTTAATTTATTAAATTAGAAATTTTGTGTAAAGATAAATATCTCAGTATATGGTTAATTGACACATTGGCGAGTCAATAGTCAATGTAGGCATAAACGAGTTAAGTTTAGTTGATTATAAGGAAACTCGCAAGTTTGATATTGTCTTCTCGAAAAATGCCAAAAATTTTGAGGCATAGTCCCGGTTCCACAATCGATGTGAAGGAAAACAAGAGTCTCAAAATAATCTTTTGTATTTTTTTTAGAATACCCAAAAAGGTTCTTAAGTTAACATATATCTCTTCACTACCAATGAATCAAAAAAAAAAGAGTTAACACGAGCTAACTTTTTCAAATTAGAACTAAAAACACGCGAATCCAAGATCAAAACTCTTCACTGATCAGAATATCAAGTAAAAAAATTCTTTAAAAAGTTATATATTTAAACGTGATCAGTTAGATCTAGAATCAATAAACGTCCAAAATTAAAACTTTAAAAGTGTAAAATAGAGAACGAAAACAAATTGACAAAATTTCATCAAAATCACTATATATATATATATATATATCTTCAAATTCAAAGGAAAATATATAACTTTCAAAAAGAAAAGACAAGTGAGAAAAGTAATTATATTGAGTGAAAAATAAGGGAAAAGAAAAAAAAGATAAAAAAGATAAACAAATATAGTTTTACATGTTGGAATGATAATTGGTTTAGAGTTTAAATTAGAGCAATTCTCCTATATAGCTCTTTCTAAGTTTATGTTCCAAAAAGAGCACCTCAAAGTTTCTATCTCAAAAATATCCCCTTTGACTACAATACATTAAAAAAAATATACTCTCGCAACTGAAACTGAAATCACGAAACAACGGCGACAGAAATCTCGAAAACAACGACACGGCGACGAAAAGCATAGAGACGGCGACCAAAAGCACAGAGACGGCGACGAAATCAGGGCAACAGTGACGAAATCACGACGACGGTAAACCTCCTCAATTTCAAATTGAAAATGATAAGAAACTGAAATTAGGGTTTTTAAAATTGGTATTTGAAAATAAAATTAGGGTCACGAGCCTAACAAAGAGCAATATGTAAGATCGAAGACAATAATTTTCAATTTCAAAAACCAATTCTAAATTTCAGGAAAACATTTGTCAATTTTTAGGATAGGGTTCCTGATTTTTTTTGTTAATGACAAACTCTTTTTACACAGAAAAATAAACAATGGGAGACTCTTTCCCTATGAGATTGACACTTCCTCCATTGAAATATAAATTTGGGTCAGAACCGCAGCAGGCAGTTACAATTAACCAATTCTCAAGTGTTGGTTACATCAAAATTGTCAAGGACCTTCTCAAAGCTGAAGAATTCCAGAGAATCAGGAACAGTTTCATGGGGCCTCTTATAAAACTCAATGAGAGGCATTTGCAGTTATCTGGAAAAATAATTCATGCCTTGCTAACCAAAAGCTTATTGACAGTAAAGTAGAACGAGTTACTGTTTCATTTTGGAGGCCAGCTTCTTAGATTCTCAATTCGAGAATTCCAAATGATGACTGGGTTGAGATGTATTGAAGAAGAAGAAATACAACAGAGCAACTACAGATAACTACAACTGGAACTTCCTTGAAGGCAGCAACAAACTAGAGGACGTAAAAACGCAGCTCGCTAAAACAAAAGAAAAGTCTTATGATGAGACGTTTTCCCTGTCAATGCTACTGCTTATTGAGAGCATCCTACTACAAAGGAATGCATACTACAAGACCCCTCAGGAAAATGTGAAGAGAGCAAAAAGTGTGTATTATTTGTTGTCATATCCATGGGGAAAAGAAGTATACATGTTGTTATTGAATTCAATTAAGAAAGCTATAAAAGACAAACTTCAGAAGAGCAGATATGATTTGAAAGAATTCCCTTTGGCATTCGATCTTTGGATT